>PVJS01003916.1:0-16764 GCA_004027185.1 Glis glis | reverse complement strand
TGATGTCACATCTGGAGGGAAGGAATCATATGATGTGAATAAAAAGTCCAGTCAAGAAGATGCTAAATGAAGAATGGGGTTTTATTTGAGAAGGATTTGAAGGTAGAGGATTAAGACAACCCAGGAATCTCCACATCAGCTTCGGCTGTGCTCCATGATGCTGATATGTAGATGGAGATGAGGCTGTCTCCCAGTGTCTCTCAGAGCTATCCCTCCAATAGGAAATACAGGGTACCAACTTATTATGATGACCATTTTCTGGGGCAGATGGGGCATGGTGAAGGATGCAGAGGATAAGGATTCCAGTTTGGTGTCCTCCTCAGTTTAGACATCAAGCAAGATGAGCAGAGACGTGTCATATTTAGGAAACGCACAGAGGTTAAATAGCCCACCACCATCTGTCCCCGATTAGGAGCAATCGCTGGGGTGGAGCAACTCTGAAAGCATTTCCCTAGGCTGGGCAGTGAGTTCACTCATGTGACATGGTTTATAGCTGCTCTCCTGCCTGGTCATCGTCCTTACTCAAGGTTCCTTCATACAGACATTCTTAGAAGGAATCTACCATTCCAGGGGTAGTCAGGAGTCTGGATAAAAGGGAATAAAGGCGTTTTTCAAAAAATCTATTTGTGCCAATGGCAAAAGGGCCACCCAGTCTTGCATACTGCTAGGCAGTTAATGACTGGCATTCACCTAGACTCATGTCACAACCCAGACAGGAAGCAGGCTGAGGCCACAACAGCAAGAGCCATGAACCACCAGCCAACTGCTATTCTCTCCTGCATATTCTTTCCTGTGGCCCAATCTGCTCATCTTTCAGGGCCTGACTCAAGTGTTATCTACTGCAGGAAGCCTTCCTAGTTTTATGCAGCTCAATGGTATTTCTCTCTCCTCTTGATTCCTGGGATGCATGCTGTTTCTGCAACCTGTGCGGCATCTCCATTAAATCCTATAGTGTTTAAGAGCCCAAACCTGAAGCCAAACTGCCTTGGATTCAAATCTGACCTCTGTGTTGCAGTTTTTTTGTTTGTAAAATGGGATAAGAATAGAAACTACCCCATCAGGCTGTTGCGAGGACAAGGTGAAGTAACCTTTACCCAGGGCATGGTAAGAGCTACACAGGCACTTAACATGATGGTTACTAGTGGTACCAGTCTATACATCTCAACCACCTCTAACAGAAGCAGCTCCTTGACCTCAGGAGCTGTATTTGATTTGCCATTTTGTCCTACACAAAATATACCACAGTGCTTAGAACACAATGACATGAATAAATAATGAATATGGTATTCATTACGTTTTTTAAATGTGTGTGCTTTGGGTAGGGGTCATGGACAGTAAGCAGCAGGGAGATAAAGAAGACAGCAAGAGCCTCAGGGGACTGACCATTCTCTAGACTTAATAGGTGCTCAAGGCCGAGCCAGGCACAGTAGCCAAGGTGGCGCACACCTGTAACCCCAGTGCTTGGTAGGCTGAGACATGAGGATCACGGGTTCAAGACCAGGCTCAGCAACTTAGCAAGGCCCTCAGCAACTTAGGGAGACCCTGTTTCAAAATTAAAAGAAATAAAATAGGGCTGGGGGTGTAGCTCAGTGGTAGAACACCCCTGGGTTCAATCCCCAGGATCACACACACACACACACACACACACACACACACACAAACACACACACACACACACACACAGAGTATTGGCCAGATTCAGATAAATGTCACCACTTGGGGGTATAATCCATTAGAAAAATAGTAGCAAAGAGAAGCCCCTAGAAAGAGAGACTCAGTGTAAGATAGAGAAATACCTTCAGACCCATTGAAGATCAACACAGTAGTATAGGAATGGTTTGTAGACCCAGAGAACCGAGAATACCCACAGCAATATGACAGAGTAGACTGAGTTTTGTGGTAAAAAAAAGATATGGATGAAAACCCTATCTCCACACAGCTAGTCATGTGCCTTTTCTGTAAAAAGGGAATGATTATACCCAGTTTTCAGGATTGGTGGCAGGATTACAAATAAGTAGCCAGTGAAATGTTGAACTCCTAGTAGGCACTTATCAATTGGAATTAATTTTTATTATTATTATACTTGTCAGGCTAGAGAGTATAACATTCAGTTCTGAGTTCCCCGGGATGGTGGGCCTGGCACACCCCGGGATGCTGGTGGACTGGCTGAGCATGAACTCAGGAACGACCTCTGGTAAGGATAGAGGAGGCAGAAGCAAGAACATTGGCTCAGCCCTTCCATCTTGACATTTTTACATAAAATTGATCATATAAATATCCTTCAGTCCACTTCCCAAGAATAGCTCCACCTTCATTGATGGAATCACCCAACCACGAAACATAATCCTGGGGTGCTTCCTTGGAAGGCAGGTGAAGCTGGGGGCTGGGACAAGGCTAGAACAGAGAAAGGAAAGCCAGTTAAAGAGTAGAGATGTTTGGGGGGGAATGAGAGATACTTGAGTTGATGTGATATAATTCCACAACAGCTTGCTGAAAAATGAGAAAACCACTCAATACACTTTGCCAAACAGCTGCTTCGATTGATTAGTTTTAAAGCCTGAACCAACCAAGCTGTCCAATTGTCAGAATTGTGTAGCCAAAGCCATGGACTGTGTTGCTTTAAGAAATAATGGATGGCTTGAAGCAAGCATTTTTAAGAGGTCAAAGAATGGCAATAAGTCTAAAGGGAAAGATGGTGAAAATAAAAATAAGCAGATTTTCCCAAGCTACTCCTAACTCTGTATTACTGGCGGTACCCCAAGTTCTCTAAGATTTATGTAAAATTAAATTCATAGTTACCAGCAAGGAAGGACCCCCAAAGAGCACCCAAGAAATTTGAAGAGAGAAATATGAGTATTTCCTCCAGCAATCAGATTGCACAGAAGTGTGGCTATTTAGAAGTACTCAGGGCCGGTCATTTAAAGATATTATTCTTTTAGTTCAGGTTTTGAAGGGCTTTTGGGTTTTTTTTTCTCCACCTTTTCTTTTAAAAAAGACATGAGGTCATGATAGAAATTAGCTGAAGACAAAAGGACAATTCATTGCTGTCTCCTGGGACCTTTCCCTCTTCTAAATGTCTTCACCTGCAAATTTAAAAACATCCTTATTTTGAACCAGTTGCCAAGAACTGAAAGTGCAGAGGGGACCGAGGAGGGAGGGTGAGCCTGTAGGGGCAGGATGGACAACAGAAAGCTGGGGACTAAATTAGAGCTGCCTCCTTATTCATGGGCCAAGCCCCGAGGCCTTCAGCACATGACTGCATGTCCCAGGGACAATTTAAAAATATATAAATTTTGTTTTTATCAAAGCGATTCCTGTTCACATGTTAAAAATCAAATACTACTAAAAGGTCTATAATGAAAAATTGCATTCCCCTGGCCCACCCTACAGTCTGGCCCCAGGCAACAACTTTCAACACTTTAGTTGTTTCTTCTGGTATATTATTTCCACATCTCTAATAATACATACACATGTGCTCTTTTTCTTGGTTTATCTTTTGAAAATATCACTTATTAATTTCCTGGCATTTTAGCAGATAATTTAGTTCTCTATTATCACTCTGCCTTTTCCTCCATCCTCCCAATATAGATATCATTTCAGTTTTCTCGTTGGGGGGTAACAAATCATTTCAAACGGGTGGCTGAAAGAAAGAGGGACTTATTATCTCGTGTGAATGTCCAGATTTGCTGGACGGTTCTTCTGTGGATCCTACCTGGTTTCACTTCTCTGACCTCATTCAGGTGGTGGGCTGGCAGGGAGCTGGTCTCAGCTGGGGATTTCATCCAGAGCACAGGCTCAAGGCAGCATTCCCACAAGAAACGTTCCAAAAGTTGGACCGTGGAAGCTACAAGCTCATTTAAAGTCCAGCCTCAGAAGGCTTCAGCATCACTTCTGCCACATGATATTGCTCAAAGCAAGTGACAACGCAGGCCTGGACTCCAGAGCACTGGAAGTTCATCTCTGGACCGAGGAGGTGGCAAAGTCTCATTGCAAAAGGCATGCAGGATGGGAGATATCGTTGCAGCCATCTTTGGAAATAATTTACCGCTGCTCTAAGTTTGCTTAATCAATAGTCAGCATTTAAATTATTATTTAAATATTGTACACAGCTGAGCCAAGTTCAATAGCTATATTTCTATTTTTGCACAATGCATTTAATCTTCCTAGGGCTAATGATTACAATTGACCCCTTTAGCCATAGGTTCTACATCCAGGGATTCAACCAACCAAGAATCAAAAGTATTTGGGAAAAATTGCATCAGTACTAAAAATAACAGACTTTTTTGTTATTATTCCCTAAACAATACAGTATAGCAACTATTTACATAGCACTTATGTTGTATTAGGTATTATTAGTAATCTAGAGATGATTTAAAATACATGAGAGGATGTGCATAGGTTCCATGCCATTTCATATAGGGGACTTGAGCATCCATGAACTTTGGTGTCTACTGGAGACCCTGAAACCAATCCCCAAGGATATCAAAAGACAACTGTACCATGTTTTTTGTTTGTTTTGGAACTGAGTAGCCTTCTACGTATATACCCTTAATTTTTCCATCAGACCAATAATATATTCACTTTGCAAAGGTTCAAACAGACCAGCCATCAGACTGCCAGGAAACCTTTCCCAGAGCTCTCTGTCATCCATCCCCTGCTCTAGTCTGAACTGGATGCTCTCTAGGTCTTGCTAATAAAGGGTAGAAGAAGAATAAACATTTTTAGTCTTTCTTTTCAAAGCTTCTCTAATAGTCAAAGTAAAAATCTCAGAGGACATCAGGCACACAAGAATGAAATGATGACTTTATAACAGTAAGTTTTAAAATGCTGAAGAAGGGAGGGGCAGGTTAGTGAAGTCAGTATAACTTCACAGGGAGCTCTCTAATGAGTTCAGAGCTTTAAAAGACTTATAATGAAATGGCAAAACAATGGAAATGACCAACTGGTAAGAAAATAATAACTAGATTTACAGGATTCTTGAAATAAGTGTGAAGGACAAGCAAAAGGGCTTACTTAATTTTGTAAGATGCAAGAAGGAAGTATTGGAACTAATGGTGTAATTTTTTAATGAAGATCAAAGTGAAAAACTGACATTTTCAACCCATATTTTGTTTCTGTGTTCTTTAAAAAAGAATATTTTCAACTCTGGAAAGGGAAGACAAAGTGTGAATTTGAGGATGGAGAAGACAATTCTGTTACTCAGGGCATTCTGATTTACAAATTTTAAATACGGATGCCTATATTATAGATTTAGGGGAAATTAAGATAATGTAGGGCTGGTGCCTAGGCAGTATTTATATGTTGAAAATTTTAATAGCTACTTTTTGTTATTATTAAGAACTTACTTCATGTGTCATTAAAATTTTGCCAGAAATTTTTAAATTATGATATAAAACACAATTTTAATAATACAATTGAAAATTTGTGAGTTCTAAGAGAAAGAAAAGAGAAAAAATAATATGTTCATGAAACACAATATACACTATAGTTTTGTAAAATAAGATGCCAGGATGGCATATTTAAGGTAAACATATAGTGTACCAGATCACATCAAAACATTTTATAATGTCTCTTTAATAATTATAGATCAAAGCATAGAAATGAGGAGATCTTCATAATATAGTTCAGTGGATTTGTAAATGAAAGAACCAGTATTACTATACATTAATTGAGGCATGGCAAAGAGCTCTAGTTTAGCCTTATATTGCTCATTCATTCAAGTCTTTTATTTAGCACCTACCATTTGCCAGGAGTTGTCCCAGGAACTGGGAGTATAGTAAGAAGCAAAGAAACTTTTGTCAATTTTTTAAATTGAAGACTTAAATGAAGTAATAGAATGTTGAGCCAAATCCTCTTTGATATAAAATTGGGCCAGAGAGTAAATACATTGAAAAGAATCATCCAGATTCAAAATGATGTCAACATATTACGGTTTAGAAAAACTCTAGCACTTGGTTGTGTTACTCTAGAGAGCTTATGTAATGTCTCTGAGCCTCAGCTGCTTTGTGTATAAAATGGAGGCAATGGTATCCGCTGACCAACTTGTTATGAGCTTTAAAGATCATGTATGTAAAGAGCATAGCACAGTACCTGGAATAAGCTAGATGCTTAAAAGATAGTAGCTTTTATTAATGTTAGAATTATCTTTCCACAAAGGGCATTTATTCATGCATCCAAAGATTCTCAGATTGTGTCAGAAAGCCAACAGTGGTAAGGTGAATGGTTCAGGGTCAAAAAATGAGTCATTTAGAAGGTCAGAATGTAAACACCTATTTTTCTACTTCTCATATTAAATTTTATATTCTATCTGATAGTGACCAATGTTTGATGTTCTAAACTTCTGACATATAGAACCCAATTTTTTAAGCAATTGCAAGTTATAATAATTTGAGAGTACAGAAAGATCTTTTGGAATTCAAGGGGATTTATATATACATATATAAATATATATATATATTTATATATACATATATAAATATATATATATATATTTATATATATTATATATATTATATATATATTATATATATATATATATATATATCCATATTGGAATTCCTGTATTTCTTTCATCTTGGCTAGCTACTATAATTGTAATTCAATATTGTTTTTAAAATTTTGTCACATTCTTTTCATTAAAAAAATTGTCCTACCTTATCAACAAAGGTCTTCTGTAACCGAACACAGGTAGGTGAAGATAGGTTGGTACAGCATGAGAAACCCTTCTTCTGGCAATCAAAGGGGTACATGGGCTGAAGTGAAAGAAAATAAGACTGAACATGTACTATTTAATAGGTAAAAGATATAGCATCTCACATTATCCCCATGACAGCCCAATGATGAAAAATATTTAGTGTCCTCATCTCTGGTGGATGTAATGGTTTGGATATGAAATGTCCCACAAAGGCTCATGTGTTGAAGGCTTGGTCCCCATTAGAGCAGTGTTCAGAGGTGGGGTCTGCAGAAGTAATTGGATCCTAGGGCTCTGACCTCATCATTGGATTAATGCATTGAGAGATTCCTCCCTGAATGGACTATTGGGAAGTGGTAGAAACTGTAAAAGGTGGGACCTAGTCGAAGGGAGTAAGTCCTTGCAGGAGTGCCCTTGGAGAATATATTTCTCCATGCCCTCCTATCCCTCTGCTTCTCACAGTTGCTATGAGGTGATCAGCTCTGCTTTCCAACACCCTTCCACCATGATGCTCTGCCTCACCGCAGGTCCAGAAACAACAGAGGCAGCTGATGATGGACTGAAACCAATGCAACCATGAGATAAAACAAATCTTTCCTCCTTTAAGTTGTTTTTCTCAGGTAGTTTGTCACAGCAAACTGACTAACACAGTGAGGAAATAGATTCAGAGAGGTTGAGTAACTTTTCAAGTTGCACAACCAGTGAATGCTACAAAGAAGACTCAAATCCAAGTCTTGGAGATTCCATTTCCCATGCACTTTCTCCCCCACCACACTGCCTCTGGCTTGTTCCTCTGTGTATTATGAGCCATGGGGTCCTTAGCATTATCTCAAAATGATCTGTCTACTAAGTATGTCACACTTGGCTAATTCCTGTGTCCCAGAGGACAGTCCCTTCTTTTTGGTCTTTTGTTTGTTAAGTCAATACAGCAACAGTGAAAAGTTTAAGAAATATATTTTTAAGTTATTAAAATCTTACTACCTTAATCCTATTTAAATCATGCTTAAATACATTCATACTTTTCAATAGTTGTCAACATGCACTATATAATTTTGCATCATTTATTTATTCACTCATTAAATGCATGCTTATTGAGTGCCTGCTATGTGTCAGACACCATTCTAGAAGTGGGAACCAAAGCAGAGAACAAAAGAGTCCCTCATCTTATTGAGATTATGTATAATGGAGGAGACAGAAAAACCATATAAATAAGTAAAATGTGTTGAATGTTAGATAAGTGCTAAGGAGGAAAAAAAAAGTGCAGACAACTTAGAATAGCACGTGGCCCATAGTTGAGTGAATAATGAATGTTAGCTGCCAACAGGTGTGGACTTGTCTCTGGGACGGTCACTTAGGCACCTTTATGATCTGACAGTGTGGAAATAAGGCTGATTTCCTTTGTTGCATTTCACTTGTCCCAACCCAGCCGGCCCCCTCCCCATCTAATTTATCTTCTGCCTTGTTCCTCAAAATGGAAAATAACTGTCTTAATTATGAGTTTTTTTTTTATAAAAAAAAAGACAAAGGAGGTAGAAGTTTGGAGGAAAGGAGCTGTGCATTTGGAATTTGGATAGTTTTCAGGAAACATTTTGCTGAAAAGTCAACAATTGATAAAGACCCGAAGGAATTGGGAGAGTGAGCTGGGTGGCTATCTATGGTGTGGTATGCAGAGTCTAAGGTGACCCCATGCCCTTTGACCCTTGGTCTGATTCCCATAATCATTTTAAGTGATATTGCAAAAGGGATTTTGCAGACACAATTATGGTTACTAATCGGTTGACCTTAAGATAGGGAGATCTTGCATGTGGTACCATCCTAATCACATGAGCTTCATAAAAGCAGTTTTCTCCAGTTGGTAGGGAGAAAAAAACAGACCTAAAGCATGAAAAGAATGTAATATAAGGGAAGTTGTCCATTGCTGAGATGCAGGGAGCCACATGGGAAGGCCAGGGAGAGATGTCTAGGAATTGGGAGTGAACTCTGCCTACAGTCAGGAAGAAGCCAGGAACCTCAGACCCACAACTGCAAGGAACTGAATGCTTCCAACAACCTGAATGAGCCAGGAGGCAGATTCTTCTCATAGTCTCCAGATTAGAATTGAGCTGGCCTTCACCTACATTTCAGCCTTGTGAGATCCTAGGCTAAGAACCTGGTGTAGTCTACCTAGACTTCTGATGGTCATAACCCTGAGATAATAAAGGGGTGTTGTTTTAAGTGCTTAAGTCTGTGATCATTTGTTAGGCTGTAATAGGAAACCAAGGTACAGGAGAATAGGCATAAAAAATCTTGGCCAGTGCCATGCTTAGAATGCCTGAGAAACAAGGCCAATGTGTCTGGAGGCTGCTGAGCCAAGTGCACAGAAGTGAAGACGGAGAGCAGGAGCACTGAGTTACGCTTGTGTTCCTAATGACAATCATATCCTCAAGAGCTACGGCTCTTTCATGTGCACCAGTTTCCTTAGACCTTTCCCTCTGGTTAATTCTGATGCTTCGGTGTTTTGTTTGTTTGATTGTTCTGTTAGATACCGCTGTGATAAATACCTTCACATATGTAGTGTTTTTCCTTAGTTGCTAGTTTGTCTTTCAAAGGATTCTTATTTTACAATAATGTTTGGGCTGTAATTTTGCTGGACCCTTGCAAGCATTGTGCATTCTTTTTAGTTTTCCCTACTTTAATAAGTAAAAGAGTATCAAAATTAAATTTTGCTGCTATGGATATCTGCAAGAACACAGATTTCTCCTAATTTTCTCTCCACAGCATTTCTGTTCAATGATTTTTGAAAGACAGAATGTTGTTTGAGTTCATGACAGGTGAGGCAATCAGTTGAGCCAGGTTTCAGTCTTAATTTGGACTATAACTTGCTCTCCCTCAGTCCCCAGTGTCTCAGTTTCCTCACCTAGAAAAAGAAGACAACATCTGGGAACATCTCAAAATAAAGCAAATTGGGCATGGTGATGCATGCCCGTCATCTCAATACTTGGGAGGCTGAGACAGGAGGATCACAAGTTCAAGGCCAGGTTCATCAACTTAGGGAGAGCCTCAGCAACGTAGCAAGACCATGTTGCAAAATTTTAAAAAGTCAAAAGGGCTGGGGTATATCTAGTAGGTAGAATGCCTCTGGGTTCAATCCCCAATGTCACATACAAAAGTAACAAAGCATTTACAGAAATGACTCCTTGCATTTCTTCCTATCAACCTACATCTATAGATTTTCTTAAAACACAGACATTTTGGGGATAACTGATTGCATATATCAGTTTATATTGTGTGCTAAATTACTATGCCATGTGCTATTTTAGTGTTTTGGAAAATGAATCAAATCTGTTCTTTAGCATAATAAATGTCTTATTTTATGTGTGTAAAAAAAAAGAAAACAAAAAAGTGTTTTGGTAGACTGCTCCTGTTGCCTGGATCAAAGAAAAAATCAAAAGAGAAATAAAATAAAAAATATCTTGAGATAAACAAAAATAGAAACACATCATCCCAAAACTTATAGAATGCCACAAAAACAGTTCTAAGAGGGAAGTTTGTAGAGCTACATGCCTACATTAAGAAAAAAGAAATATCTCAAATACCTGACATAACTCTACACCTCAAGGAAATAGAAAAAGTAGAGCAAACTAAGCTGGAGATTAACAGAAGAAGAGAAATAACAGAGATTAGAGCTGAAATAAATGAAATAAAGGCTATTAAGAACAATAGCAAAGACACACTAAGAGTTTGTTTTTCAAAAAGATAAATAAAATTTAAAAACCTTTCACTTGACTAAGAAAAAAAAAGAAAACTCCAATAAACAAAATCAGAAATGAAAGAGGAGGCTCACAACTAATACTATAGAAATATAAAGAATCTGAAGTCTGTTATGAACAATTATATACCAACACATTTTTTCCTATATTATGCTGATTTTATCTTTGTTGGGCCTGTTAACCTCTGAGAGTGGCAGGTTCAAGTTGGGGGCAAATTGGGGATTTGCCTATTATACTCTGTGGATTTTACTTTCTTTTATTTTGAGGCTCCTACACATCTAGGATCATTGTGTCTTCTGATAAATTGATCCTTTTATTAGTCTGTAATGACCTTCTGATTCCCAATAATTTTTTTTGCTCTGAAGTCTACCTTATCTAATATTAACAATATTAAATTCTTCAAGAATAACAACTCCCACTTTTTAAAAAAATCATATTTACATGGCTTATCATTTTTTGTCCCTTTAACTTCAGTCTACTCATGTCATTACATTTGAAGTGAATTCTTTTAGATAACATATAGTTAGATCATATTTCTTAAACTACTCTGACAATCTCTTAATTTGTATATTTAGATCATCTACATTGAAGGTAACAGTTGATAATGTAGGGATTCAGTCTGCCATTTTATTAAATATTTTCTGATTCATTTCTAGCAAATGATAGGCCTGGAGATAGTCTTCCATCAATATTAAATAAAGAATAGAATGAATGAATCATTCACATTCTGATATAAAACATATAATTAGGTGAAAATTTATACATGGTTTGGTGATAAACAAAATAAGAAATGACCTTCAAATTAAATAAAGACTATTTTCAGGTATGGATTCTAATGAGGAGCAATATTACAGAAAATATGTGAGTTCTGAAATCAAACTACACTGTGGGCTCAAATTTCATTTTCATTATTCTCTAGTTGTTCATCCTTGGGCATAAAAGTAACTCTCTGAATATTAGTTTTCTCATTGTTAAAACAAATAATAATGTTCAATTTACAAATTACTTGGAAAGATTAAATTAGACCATAATGGAAAGTCCTTGGAACATTTTGGATCCTCAAAACATAAGATAGATTTTTTTCCCCTTCCATTTAAGGTTGTCCAAAAACTTGTCTGTGAGAATTTCTCAAATCAGGATTAGGATTTTAGATAAGTTTAGATACTGTTTCTTCAGTTTTAAAATTTCCATTTTTTTTCTATCTTTTCTGCTGAGTTTCCCTATCTTTCAGTATATGTATATTATGTTCACATCATTGAGCATAGTTTTAATGAATCCTTTAAGATCGTTGACTGTTGATTCCAACATTTAAGTCATCTAAGGTTTAGACTTTGTTGATAGTCTTTAATAATGGGTTCTGTTTTCCTCTTTCTTCAAATGCTGAGTAATTCTGGATTATATTCTGAACATTGTTGATGTTTTATTATAGAGTCTCTGGAGTCTTCCACATTCCTCCTCCAAAGAGTGTTGAGTTCTTTAAGCAGGCAATTATCTTGGCCTCAGACTGTAAACTCTGTCTTTTGGGCAGTATCTCAAATCTCAGTTCAATTATTTAGCCTTAGCTAGGCTGTACATAGTCTCTTTTCTCCATGCATACGTAGTTCTAGGGTCAAACATATATTTCCCTAAAGTTGTACATAGAATTTATGACTCCCCTTTCTGGTGTTCTCCTTTCTAGTATTCTTCCCACCCCTCACTTTCTAGCAGCTATGGTTGCCCTGAACTCTTTCTACTGGTCTTCAGAGAAGATCAATTGCAGCATTATATCTGATTGTATGCAACCTGAGTAGCCTCCTCCTGGCTAAAAACCAGAGAGAAAGAGAGGGAGGTGGGTGGGGGTGGGGAATCACCAAGTCTTATTCCCTTTTTCCAAACTTGGACTTTCCTACAAAGTGTACCTATGCTTGCTGACTCTTCAGCCTTCAGGTACTTATTCTTTTATTATTTTTATTTTAAAGTTTATCATTGTTATCCGCAGAAAAGTTAGGCCAATGGGAGCTTACTTGGTCATTATCAGAAGCAAGCAAAACCCCCGGGGCTGTATATAATTTTCAAACAAAAGTTTTTTTTTTCTTTTTCTCTTCGGATACAATTCTTCTCAAGCACATCTGAAGAAAGCACATTTCTCAGAATTCCAATCCATCTCTCTGCATATACTTAGGTAATGGTTCCTATAAAAGGTACTCCTGATAACTAGAGCTGTCTGGTTAGCCTTAAGCAAACAGAGAAAGCTGCACCTGAGCTCACATTGAATAAGATAGCCACTGCACTAGGGGACTACAGTGCCCACAAACCAGTTAAATTGGAGGTAAGGAAGGGATTTTCTTCAACTGACTGATGGAGACCATAAACAGAGGCACTGACTACACTGAGTTCAATGCTGGTCCCACACCACCACCACTACCACTTTCTTCTCCTCCTCCTCCTCCTCCTCCTCCTCCTCCTCCTCCTCCTTTTCCTCCTCCTGCTCCTCCACCTCCTTCTTCTCCTTCTCCTCCCCCTCCCTCTCCCCCTCCTCCTTCCTTTCCCCTCCCCCATTTCTCCTCCTCCTCCTCCTCCTCCTTCTTCTTCTACTTTCCTCCTCCTCCTCCTCCTCCTCCTTCTCCTCCTCCTCCTTCTCCTTCTCTTCATCCTCCTTCTCCTGTGTTTGTGGTACTGGAGATTAAACCCAGGGGCTTTCTACCTCTGAGTAACACCCCCAACCCTATTTTATTTTTTATTTTGAAACAGAGTCTCACCAGGTGGTTGAGAGTCTCAATAAGTTGTTGAGTCTGGCCTTGAACCTGCAATCCTCCCATCTCAGTCTCCCAAGTACTGGGATTACAGGTGTGTGCCACCATGCCCCATCCACACTTTCTTCTTAAATGGAAATACAGATGCATGGCTGGGAGGACTAATCTGAGTGCTGGATGGCTTTTCTGTTTGCATTACTTCATGCTTAGCAACAATCACTCATCTGTGATTCCCTGGCACAAGGAAATGTGATCCTTTGCAGCAAACAGGGGATTTGTTAAGATCGTCCTACTTCTCTTGACATTGAGAGGATGTTAGAACTTAAATAGTTTAACCCATCATTTTACTTATCAGAAACTTGCAGTCCGAAATGAAGAATAACCACCAAAGAGAATGCAAGAAGGGGCAAAGCTGCAATTAGAATGCAGTGGAGCTGACTCCCATCCTCACAATCTGCCTCTCAGCTACGCACTCAGTACTTCCGAGACACTGTGCTATATAGAGCATCCTCAACCTCTCTCAAGGTTAGACTCTAAAGTGTTCAGAGTGGAAGAAAACAGTCTGCTCAGTGATGTGATCACAATCTCTTGGATTCAGTGAGATGACAGACAGCATGAGCATTGCATTTAATGGATGGCTGTTCTCCAAAATCTGACTGGCAAGTAAGGGCATGTGGTCTCTCTTGTGACTCTGCTCTCCTCACTGCCCCACCCCCTTCCTGTTACCATTCCCCATGGCTCTGGGCTCTCACTCCACGCGTGTACCTGGGATTCAGACACACAAAGGCTAGTCAAGATGTAAGTCGAACAGCAAAAAGGAACTGGCCAGGCCCAACTTAGGTAAAGCTTCACTTGTATATTTTCTCCCCTATGAATTGTTGGCTTTTTCTTATGTAACAGTTTCAATCATTCGCTCGTTATCTAAAAATACAAGAACAGGTTCTTAGTCATCAGCCTTTCTTCATTATGCTATAGGAAATGGAACGGACGCATTTGGTTTGAAGAGAAAGCTTTCCAAGTCAGAAATCTCTTCTTAAGACCTAACTACTAGCTCACGAGAATGTGGTGGGACTTCACAGTCCTCAGCATGGACAAGTCAGACTAGGTGTAGTTTCACATTTTAAGGGTAGAAGAAATACAAAATAAAATCTGGCTGTCTTCAGTAGCTAAGATCTCTCTTGTCTCCAGGCAGAGAGATTCCTCCGGTGTTACCACTTTATCAAAGCATTCCACATCTCTCCTTTTATCTTATGCCCTTCTCCTCTTTCCAAGATCATAAATCAACAGAGACAGGTCTTCATTCTTCTTTGAAAGAGAAAAGGTGGGGGGGAGTCTAGACTTCTCCTATTTTATGGCAAAGTTAACAACCTGATAAATTTAACTATCTTGCTCTTAGGTAAAAACTGGAACTATTTCAAAGCCTGAGCAGGCAATCTGCAGCCAGGAAACTCTGCAGCAACAGCCCAGAGTCTCTCTGACATTGCCTTCCACTGCAACACCGGGAAGGAAGCCCATGTGGGAAAATGGTAGATTGTTCAAGAGACTTCAGATTCCAGAGAGGGGTCAGAGTCAAATCCAAGAGTATGTGACAGCTGAAATTGTCCATGATTTACTAATTGCCAAAGGCAGCGACCCGGTCATATAGAGCAAAGGCCAAAGGGAAGGTTTGGTGCCCATTGCTGGCATTGGGTTTCTGTCTCGAGGAGAAGAAGACAGGAGAAAACTGAAGAACATTTGGAACCAATTAGGGGGATAAGGAAACTTGAGGCTAAGAAATGGGATGGGGGAATGAAGGCTGTACTGCTCCTTAAAATAAATACTGCTTCTGCTTCTCCTTACCTTTCTTATCCTCAACCTAATTTATACATAGCTGATTAAACTGCGGCCTCTTCTTTCAGCGTCTTGCAATATTAAGGATCTTACCTGAAGAATAATACTGCTTCAAAAAACAAAAGGAATTAGATAGTTCTATGTTTGCTTCAAGGATGGTCTGGACCTGAGATGTGGGAATTGTAGGCAGGAAAAATTGACTTCCGAAGTCAGACAGACACGACATTCAAGTCTCCACTCCACTGCTTACAATCTATGTGATCCTGAGTGAGTTGGATATCCCCATGTAGATGTCTCCTCATCTGTAGATCATATCTCCACCATTGCATCCCTGACATGAGGATAAAATATGAGAAAGTTCTTCACCCTCCACACAGCACACAGCTGTGCTCATTAACTAGAAGTCCCCTTTCTTTATGCCTTGCACATAAACATTACAAATATGATAAAAGTCATTTTTTACAATCTGGGTTTCCAGAAATCAAGGCACACAATGAAACTACAATACTTAAAACCTTGTGGTGTTGTTTCCAGAGCAGGCATATAGATCAATGACTTAGATTGAGAATCAAAAGAAAAAAAAATTCTTACTAATGGGCAGAAATAAACCAATATTTGGAGAAATAAAACCAATTTTTTGCCAAGATACCAAAAGACAATAATGTGAGTTAAGAGTTGGAAAGGCTTTTTTTTTTTTTAATATGGGACTGGGGATTGAACCCAGGAGCATTCTACCTCTGAGCTACACCCCCAGCATTCCCCCTTTTTTGAAATAGGGTCTCACTAGTTTGCTGAGAGTCTTGCTAAATTGCTGAGGCTGATCTTGAACCTGAAATCTTCATGTCTCAGCTTCCCAAGTATTGGGATTACAGTTGTGCACCACCACACCCAGAAAAAAGACTTTTTTTCTAAATTTTTTAATCCAGTTATTTAGCAAAAAGAAAGAAGAAAAATAAAAATTTAAACATTCTATATTTAAAACTTTTCTATAGCAAACATATCATAATCAAAGGTAAAAGATAAAAATAATCTGGAAGGAGATATTACAGCTGTAAAATTGTAAGATACAAAAAAGACCAAGAAAAAACATATGAAACTTTCAATAGTTTCTTACATATCTGTAAGAAAAAGCCCCAAATGTGATGAAAATATGTATTTTTTTATGTTTTTATTGGTGCATTGTAGTCTCACATCACAATGAGTATCAGTTTGGTGTTAACATACATGCACACAGCTTTTGGTGTCCCTCCCCCCCGCCTCCCCCCTACCTCCCCCCCACATGTAGCACTGAGAATGATGTTGGTATAATCTCATATATACACATTGTTTATCACAGTAATTCCATAGATTCACTACTTTCTTCCCCTTCCCCTTCCCTTGTACCCCTTCCCTTGCACCACTGAGGGTTCTCCATTGTCAGTGGAGTCCCTTTTGTTTCCCCACTACTCCCTAAATTGCGCATATTAATGAAAACATATGTCCCTTCATTTTTTGTGATTGGCTAATCTCACTTAACATAATGTTCTCCAGATCTTTCTATTTTCTTGCAAATGCTGTTATTTCGTTCTTCTTTATTGCTGAGTAGAATTCCATTGTGTGTATTTCCCATAATTTTGTAATCCATTCATCTGTTGATGGACATCTAGGTTGGTTCCATAATTTGGCCACTGTGAATTGTGCTGCTATGAACATGGGTATGCATATATTACTGTTGTTTTCTAGTTTCAGTCCCTTTGGTATGATACCCAGTAGTGGAATAGCC
>PVJS01003915.1:0-72379 GCA_004027185.1 Glis glis | reverse complement strand
GAGAGAGAGAGAGAGAGACAGGGAGAGAGAGAGCGAGAGAGCTGAGGCTGGCTGCGAACCCGGATCCTCCGGTCTCCGCCTCCCAAAGTACTGGGATTACAAGCGTGCGCCACCATGCCCGGCATTCTGATTTCTTGTAGTAAAAGTAGCATTATGCTTGGAAGTACTAGGAAATAATAAACAGGCATTTTTTTGTTGGCGCATTATAATCATACTTCTTGATGGAGTTCAAGGTGGCAGAGGCATACATGCACACACTACTCATTGAGCCTCTCCCAGTTCCCACCACACTCCCTGTCCCTCCCCACCTTCCTGTGCATGACATAGTGATTGGCTTTGATAAGTCTGTGTATTTACATCATGACCATTGAGGTGTTTCCCTTTTCAAGTCTTCTTCCCCCCTCCCACCTCCCTCAGTTAGGTCCCCTCCCTCACTCCACTAAGGTTTCTCCTCCTTGGTCTGGAGTCCCTCCTGTGTCCCAGTTTCTCCCTAGCTTCTGCATATGAGGGAGAAGATCTGACCCTTCACTACTTTTGACTGACTAATCTCACCTAGCATAATATTCACAATAACCGCAGAAACAATAAAATATTTAGGAATAAACCTAACCGAGGAGATAAAAGACCTCTACAATGAAAATTATAAAATATTAAAGAAAGATATTGAAGATCTTAGAAGGCAGAAGGACTTCCCATGCTCTTGGATAGGCTAAATGGCTGTCTTTCTACAGATTCAATGATCTACAGATTCAATGCAATCCCCATTAAAGTATCATGATCATTCCCCACAGATATAGAAAAATTATTCCTTAAATTCATTTGGAACAAGAAAAAAACCCAAAATAGCCAAAATAGTACTCGGCAAGAGGCATTTTCAATCAATATAGGCTAAGTGGAATGCTTTTCAGTATGCACATAGCTATTGAGTGCATACTGTGTGTTAGATATTAGAACAATCGAGGGATACACCCCAATTCTATGATTGGCCCCACCTTGCCCATCAGAAAAAACATCAAGGACTTCAGCGATCTGTATAAAGGCTGTTGGGCTACATCAGTCACAAAACACGTGAAGATCTCCACCTCTCAATTTAGTGGAGGAAAGCAGAGAGTGAATAAATATTATATGTTGCTGATTGATAAATATTATACATAAAGAACAAGAGCAGATATGGGGGTTGATAGTACCCAGGACAGGATGCATGGGGAGTTTGTGATATAAAATAGCGTGGTCATGGAGGGCCTTATCGAGAAAGTGATAGCTGGCCAAAGCTTTGTGGCAAGTGAGGGAGTGTGCCAGATGGGAAAGAGAACGTGTCTCTGGAAAAACCTGCAAATGTCTTGGTGGGATGGGTGATAGTGTGGTGAAAACTTCAAACAATATCCCTAAGTGGAAACTGACTTTTATATTTGTAAGTAGGATAGGAGAGCCCGACAATGAGACCATCTTTTTCTCTGAGCCTGCGATAGGCTCATTGGCAGGCCAGCACTGCCTAAGATGCCCTGTGGTAGGCATGGGTGCCATGCATGTGTGCTGTGTGAACCCCCCAAGCACAGAAGCATTATTCTGCTAATTGAGATGGTCCTGAGCAAAGACAGTGGCCCAGGAGACAAGACATGAGTGACCCAGTCTAGTCCGACCACCTGCCTTCATGGCAAGGGCATGGCACGCAAGCTTCCAATAGTCTATTCACCACACCAAATCGGAAATATATGTAAATACGACAATTTCTAGGAATAAAACATCACTCAACAATTGAGCTCTTCTGTTTACTAATTTGTCAATGTTTCAAGTCCATATACCATTACAAAGAGCCAACATAGCGAAGATTGGTAGAGGCAATTTCCAAAAGATGTGGAAAAAATTCTCATGAACAATTAGTGTACACGTGTAATGTTAATATATGAGTGAAATAATCACTAGAGTTTTCTCGGTTTCTTCCTCAAGGAAGGAGAGAAAGTACATTAATTTTGTATCATAATGTAATAGAATTTAAGGATCTCTGCAGTGGTGTTGTGGACCCCCTTGCCTTCCTCAGTGGGTTTCCAGTCCCTGCGCTAAGCCTAGGGCTTCCAAACCAACAGTTATGATTATACATTTTCAAAAGGTCATTCGCCCTTGTGGACCAACATTAAAAATGCAAAAGAAAATATAGTATAAGAATAATTATTTTACATGCTAAATGGATAGTAATTTACTTGAAATCTTCCCCTACTTTACTTTTTATCATTTTGCAATACGGTACCACTTAGCAAGAATATTTGTTATTATTATAAGAAATCATAAAAAAGCCTTTGCTTCTTTGTCTACTAATAAGAAAAAAAAATTTAATGTCTGTAGCAAAGACAAAATGAGCCTGTGTCAAATGCACTGGTGTCTACAGCATCTCCAGAGATGCCAGGGTTGGTCTCTGAGGGATACAGAAAGGAGGTGATGTCAATCTGCAGGGAATGACGAGGTGATATGGGGAGAGGGCAATAGGCTGAGAATGATTATTTATGAGTTTCTCCATTGGGCATCACCACCACTCAGGTGTTTGGGCATCCCTCCTCACTCTTACAGAATTGTCTGAAGAAAGGCTATGCAGACTGTGTTGCACAACGTGCAGTGCTGTGGATGGGAAGTCAATATTGATGATGGTATGATTTATTCCTTTTATTCTTTACTGACACTACATTCTTTACTGACACTACTGATTCTCCACCAGACACTACATTCCATGGAGCTGCCCTTGTCGCTTCTTTTTACCTCCTGTTGTTAGTCTTTTTTTTGTGTGTGTGTGGTACAAGGGGTTGAACCCAGGGGCGTTCTACCTCCGCGCTATGCCCCCGGCCCTATTTTTTTTTATACTTTATTTTGAAACCGGGTCTCACAAAGTTGCAGAGGGCCTCACTATGGAGAGAGAGAGAGAGAGAAAGAGAGAGAGAGAGAGAGAGAGAGAGAGAGAGAGAGATAGAGAGAGAGAGAGACAGGGAGAGAAAGAGAGAAAGAGAGAGAGAGAGCTGAGGCTGGCCGGATCTTCCGGTCTCCGCCTCCCAAAGTACTGGGATTACAAGCATGCGCCACCACGCCCGGGTCTGTTGGTCTTTGAACAACACCTGGTATGTAATTGGTTCCCCATCAATGGTTCTTGAATTACAAACTTATTTCTTTACTTAAACCAAAGCTTATCTAAAAATTTTTAGTAATATCTATGTTCTCTCCTAATAAGGTTCTTTGAGGAAAGATTTCTGCATGGATAGGTGTGTGAAAATTCACTCTCCTAATTATTTTTAAGGAAGTATCCAACTCTAAATTCCATATGTGAAAATATCAATGCCAATCTTAATATCATGTAGGGGGAAGGGAAGAGTGGGGAGGGATTGTGGGGGGAACTCACCAACTACTGCGTGTATGTATGTCACTATCACTATTTACTACATTATAGCATGAGACAATAATGCACCAATTAATGTATAAAAAGATCACCTTTCAAATTAAAAATACTGAGCATACTTTTTCTTTTAATTGCCAAGTTTCTTGATGATTCCAGTTGACCCTACTTTCTATTTTTATTCAATAACTTTCCCATTGATAACCATGGTCCCATGATTCTTCTTTTACTTTTAATTTATTGTTGGAAAATAAGTATTTTAATCTCTTGGCTTCTGGTGATTAATGTTAGTAAATTCATTAATAGTTAATGTTAAAGCCTTTATTAGTTCACTTTAATGCATCATTTATTATTTCAAGATGCTTTATAAATGGACTGATTAAGCTTTCCACACTTGTTGGCATCCCTTGGGAGTAAATTCCTATCAGAAAAGTATGTACTCCTTCTTTTTCTATTTTATTAGCAAACTAGTCAGTCTTAAAAGTTATCCATGAAGTAACTGCTTTTTCTGGAAATAGAGTGATAACAGGGCTATCAGGATATCAAATATCAGGATATCAGGATATCAAACATAGATTGTGATAACAGGGAACACCATCTATGTTTGATGTTTGAAAGCTCCTATCAAGTTTTAAGGGAGTACACGTGATTTTTAGTGTAGAATTCAGGAAGGGAAACCTGCAGTAGTTGATATTTATGGAACATTTTCTCTTTAAACCTAAAATGAAGAGAACAGCCTTGATTTGGCTTGGTAACACCCTTTGAGCTATTTTTAGGACACACAAATTCTTCCATCCATAACCTTGTTGCTTTGTTTTTCTCCTATCTGGCAAGAATGTATAACACCACTTTTCTACTCACGTCATGCACATTTTTAACATTTTAAAAATTAATTTTAATTGATGTATCAGTATACATATGTATGTGGTACATTGTGATAATCAACACATGTATATAATGCATAAGGATCAAATCAGGTGTATTGGACAGGGTTCTCTAGATTAATAGAATACACAGAATGAGTATATTTGAAAAAAGGGATTTATCAGATGGGCTTAGAGTTTGAAGCAATGTAGTCCCAGGTTCTGACTGCACGTGGAGAGTCAGAGGAACCAGTAGCTGGTCGAACGGTCTAAGAGCTGGAGTCTTAGGATCGGAGCAACCAATAATTCAGTCCCAGTCCAAGACGTGAAGATCAGGAAGCTCTTCGGAGAAACGATGGTGGAGTTTCAGTTCCAAGAGCTGGAGGCCAAGAAGATCAAGAAGCTCTTCAGAGAAAGGCGAAGCCGGTGGCCGACGATCTCAGGTGAGAGCAGATGCGTTTTCCTCGGAAAGAGTCCAACACACTCTACGGCTTCTCCCTCTTTATCTAAGTCCGCACCTATCAGAATCCTGCTGCCTACATTCAGGGCAGGGCTTTCTCTTTAATCTGCTGTTACACAGCCAAAGTCACAGGATCTTGGGTGTGTCATGATCAGGTCAAGTTGACAACCTAGATTAACTATCACATCAGGGTACTTAACATACCAGCTCCTTAAACATATGCTATTTGTACTCGTGTGTGTATGTGTGTGTGTGTGTATGTGTGTGTATAGTTTTTCAATTCCTCTCTTCTGCTTCTTCTTAAATATATAATAAACCGGGTTAAGTGACCCCACTGTAACTTGCTCCCCGTTTCTTTGTTTGAATACCCACTATCAGGCCTCCATCTCCCCATCCCCCTGTCTGCAATCATTGTTCTTCTCTTTTCCTTGGAATCAACATTTTTAGCGTCTGCAGCCAGTGAGAACACTGAACGCTTCTTCCCAATGCGCTTTTATCCAGAGAAGACCACGGTGGCACTGCCGATGTCTTAGGTCCTGGGGCTCCAGCCACCGTGAGAAGCACGGTCAGGGCACTCATGAGATCGTTCTGTCCCCCACTGTGCCCAGACACCGGGCAGCCATCCTTCAGGGCTTTTGTTCTCCTTTGCACACTTCACCCTTAGTCATTCTACTCACTTGGTCTGGGTTCTGCCACAAGTTTGTGGAGTGGCCTGTAGCACAGGCCCACTGGGGAAAGAACCAGAACCTCATCCAAGTGGCACTGGAAGTCACCTCCAGAGGCCTGGGGGAGCCGCCTCCCAGGCTACTGAACGCAGTGTGGCACAAGGGACCTGGGATGTGGGAAAAGGCAGATTCTCACTTGGTGACAGGGAGTTGGCATGTCTGTACAGTCCCCAAAGTCTGCTCATGGCTCCATGGAGAGGAAATCACCTTGGGTAGAGAATCCTCCACCGACAGTATGTGCCTGTGGCAGGGAGGCGTGCACAGCCACAACCCCCTCCCCCATTCTCGTCCATCTTTCCTCGATGGTAAAGATGACCTTGTTGGGATTTGTTTGTGTTTCTTCCCTCACTGGACACTAAATGGGGGCATGGTGTGGTGGGACAGGCGTTCTTGTTTATGGACTCAGATTATGAATGTGCACGGCTTGCGAAGGGGGATTAACCAAGAGATAATCAGGTGTGATATGAAGCACGGGTGTGCTGTGGAGAATGACAATGACGTTCCGTGTTTTCTGTGGCTAAGAAAGAAATCACAGAGAGACTTCTCCATGGATAATTTATTCACTCAGACCTTTGTTTGTGGGTACCTTTCTTCTTTATTTTCTGTAGTAACAAACATGATAGAGGCTCACAGTTTGCAATAATTAGGCAATCCCTGTGTTGGGGAGGCAGGAATGAACGGAGCCAGATTCGGGGGGATTGCAAGCACAGAGGAGGGTGAGGGAAGAAAGGATTGGCAGAGGAATGATTTTCTCTAAAGGCGCCTTGTTTCTCAGGCTGCTCCACTGCATGGGATGCTTTCCAGAGACCTCACACAGCTCTTTCACAGGCAGCCAACAGCCTCCTCTCCACAGGACTCGGACTGAGCTCAGGAGAGCAGGCGAGAGGCCTTGTGCGTGTGATATGCATGTCCCAGCTTCTCCTAATATCCAAAGACCCGGACCTCTTCCCGCAACAAAGCCGGGGCCTCTACACTCTCTCTAGTGTCCCACCGGAGCCACTCATTGTGTCTGAACATGCGTGACAAACATGTTTCAGATCTTAGCCCAAGAGCTTATCACAAGAGAGGAAGTAATACTCCCGAACTGTGCACTTGGCCAGAACCTCTGCTGTCCTGGTCTCCTTTCTTCTCTGCATTTTTTATATATATTCATTTATTGGTGCATTGTAATTATGCGTTTTGATAAGTGTCAGGGTAGCAGAATCATACATGCACACATTGCTCATTTAGCCCTCCCTCAAACCCCACTCTATTCCCTCCCCCTTCCCTCCCTTTCATGCTCAGCATAGTGATTGAGTCTTACAAGTTTGTGTATACACATCACGTGCCTTAGTGTGTTTCCCTCCACCCCTCCCAACTCAAGGACTGTATTCCATATAAATGTTTCAGAATCTGACTTTTCACACCACATTACATATTGATCATTTTTTCCAGGTTTTGCAAACCTTTTAGCACATCAATTTTAATGACTCTAATATTTCATCATAACGCTTTACTATAATTTACCTAATGGCTTCACATATATTCAAATTCGATGGTAACTAGAGGTGTCCCCTCCCTACCAGGGCTGCTCATGGGGCTCTCTGCAGCGGTGTCCCTCCAGTGGACAGCAGTAGACTCTGCTTGCTGGTGGCCAGCCTGGGTGGAGATCTGTCCACCTGAAAGCAGGGACATCCTTTCCCATCACACAGTGATGCCCTTGGACTAGCAACAGTCTGCTGGGTTTTCTTCTTTGCTCGCGATTCTGAGTCTTCCCTTGAGGCAACTTATTAGAAGGAGACAGGCTTTAGAACAAGCAGTAAACTCCTGGTTGAAAACATTTTTAAGGTGCATAACAAATATTGGAAAATTATTATCTGGAAATCTCACCGCAATTGTCCTATTGTAGGTTGAAGTATTATGATAGGCTTTATTCTTTGCCCGTTTGCTCAGGGGAGAAAGTTTCCTTGTTTTACTTACATCTCTGTGATGACCGGGGCATTCGCGCATTATCATGTTTACTAATCATTGACAATTATACATTACACATTTTCTACTCTGCCCTTCACCCTAAAGCATCCAAATATTCTGGCATTTATGAAAACTGGCAATTTTCTTATCTATGTTCCTGAAAAAAATCACCATTCTTGCATTTCAAGATGTATTTTCTATCATTTTGAGAAGTCTACCTATTTGGTAGAGTTATGCTAATACCTACATAAGGTCATGCTGGGAGTTCACAGTAATGTAAAAATTAGGTATGTTTACCTAACACCATTTACCCTTTCATTTTGGGTAGGTAGAAGGTGTAAAGAAAAGGGGTTCATGGATTTGTCCCATCTGCTTTAAATAACTGTTTTGAATTTCAATCCCTGTGACAACTTAAATTGCATCCAGTCAATTGGAGGGGCCATGTGAAAGAGCTCTGTGATGGATGACTTCTCGATTTCTTCCACTCTTCCTCTGTCTTTCTCTTTGTTTCTCATTAAAAATTACCCCATATCCCAGTTTTTATCTGGATGGAAGTAACACTACCATTTTTCATGGAATTTGAGCACTGAGTTACTTCTTCTCTACCCAACAGTGCTCTAAACTTGCTAGATATTTACTGAGGGTTCCTCTCAGTCATCAGTGGGTTGAGCCCAGGCATAGATACCCTGCCAGGCTGGGGGCCGATATCTCACAGGTAAGTCATGGTGGATGAAGAGGGGCTCCTAGAAGGAGAGGCTCTGACCAAAATTCTAGAGCACTATGGGAAAAAATGACCAGGGAAACCACCTAATTAGCAGAGGCAGGAAGAGTTTCCCTGAAGTCATGGGACCCAAAGGGGAGAACTGAGGGTAAAATAATTCAGGCAAAAATATGAGAGGAGCAAGCTCCAAGGGATGACAGCAGCTAGTGGAAACAGGTTGAGATGAGATTATTTATGGATGTGCACTCCAATTAATGGAGTCGAACTTTATTCTAAGTGCAGTGGAAAGTCATTAATAGTGTCTACAAGTGTCATCAAATAGCAGGGCCACATTGGGACTTTGTCTGGAGACAGGGTTTAGCACAAGCAGTAAATTTGGGCATGGGTTGATAGAAAGTCCAGGTACACAGCAGGGGTAGGGAATCCAGTGAGTTTCCCCCAGATGCTGGCTAGAGAGAATTGGACAGACTGAAGGTATATCTAGAAGATTCAATGGTATAGATAAAGTTTCATGTTATTTTCTTTACAGCACTACAAACTTGCAAGAATGAATATTAGAAAACACTACCCCTTACACATAGAGATAAGTAAAAAAAAGAACAAACAAAGCACAGACTATGAATACATTGTTTGGTTCTCATTTCATTTATAAAAAATACAAAGAACACAGAGAAAAGGAAAGGGGAAAGTTGGAATTGTCTGTGTTTTAAACTTTTGGCAAATCAGGAATGCATTAGGAGATTCACATGTTCATGGGTTTGCTGGAGTGTGTTACGCATGGAGAGAGGGGCCGCACTGACCTGAGAGGTGGGCCAGAGAGTCAGGGGGCGGGGGCTTTTCTGAGGACCCTCAATCCAGTTAGTTTCTGGAGTCTTGCTCCTGGTTTTGTGTCACTTTTGGTTGTTCTTTACAAGAGGAAAGCGAGTTCACAAGTAAATCATCAAGTCTGAAGGGAAAAGCAAGGCTAAGGTGCTAAACATGACGCTTGTGGGTAGGGAAGAGCTAGGATATGGGAACTTTCTATGCAGCAAAGAGATCCAAGGTTCTAAGGGTCCACACAAGCTGAGGCTCTCTGGGGACAGCTGCTAGGCAACCATGGGGCCACCTGGCACTGGCCACACTCCTGAGCAGATCGTAAGATGTGCACACTTCTGGATGAGCTCTACTCAAGTCTATGCCTTGCTCCTAATGACCTCCTGATATGTCCAGCACCCGAAGGCAGTGCTGTGGCTCCCGCCTGCGTCCACAGGGGAATCTCAGTCTGCATCCGGAACTCCAGGGTGGACCACAAGAGCTCAAGGTGCAGCAGGCTGCTGTGCCCAGGCCCGCCCTGGCAGCCTGAGGATGGGGGCCACCTCTCAGCACATGTCCCACGCCCCTGGGTGACACCCAGTCCCCAGCCACAGGATGGGGAAGTGGGGCCAGGGCCCTGGAGAAAGTGTCCTGGGGAGTGGGAATCCTCTGCACTTCCGTTCTGTGTTCCATGTGGACATGAGCACACAGCCTGGCACACGGAAGCCATGCAGCCCCTTCTGTAGAATATGAGTGTTCTAGAACCCACGTGCTTGGCATTCTAAGACATCCTTTGAGACTGAGCTCAGGAATGGACTTGCCAGACATTTTTAGATCAGGGCCCAATGTTCCTGCAAAACTGTCTCATTCTTAAAACTTTTTTTTTTTTTTGCGGTACCGGGGATTGAACGCAGGGGCGTTCTACCTCCGCGGTAAGCCCCCGGCCCTATTTTTTAATACTTTATTTTGAAACCAGGTCTCACGAAGTTGCAGAGGGCCTTGCTAAGGAGAGAGAGAGAGAGAGAGAGAGAGAGAGAGAGAGGGAGAGAGAGAGAGAGAGAGAGAGAGCGAGAGAGCTGAGGCTGGCCGCGAACCGGGATCCTCCGTTCTCCGCATCCCAAAGTACTGAGATTACAAGCATGCACCACCACACCCAGCTTAATACTTCTCAAGGCCTCCCAGCTGAGCAACATGCTGGGGAGAATTTGTAGGAGACACTGTGCCTGGCCCTCACAGGTATTGGCAGTCCCTCTGTCACTCTGGCACAGCCTAGGGGACAGTTCTTGGAAACCTCCACTCTCTGGAGGTGAGGATTGAGAACTACCCTGCAATCAAACGCTCAAGCTACACTCAGATGTGCTGGTGCATAAGCAGACCCTTATCCTGAAGGAAGTCAGAGTACTTCCATCGAAGAATCAACTATGTGAAGCTCCGCTTTCTTCCAATGCCATTGAGTGCAGTGTGACATGTTTCAGAGGGACAGCTGGGGAGCCCTAGGGCCAGGGTTTAGCTTCTACTCTCTCCCTTATTAACTGGGTTGGCCTTGGATGGACTCCTTCATTATTCCATTATTTTAAGGTTCTTCATAGGACAGGTCGAATAGTAGCCCTTCCCCACAATCTACTTTTAGGGTTAAACATGAATTTAGAGTAGGGTCTGTCTTACACTCAGCTCTCAGTAGTTCTTGCTATTATTAATTTCCAGTATCTTATGAAAATATAACAATATGAAGATGGGCATTGTCTATTAAAGATCTCACCATTAGGAAGGGTATACAAATGTAAACTCCACAATAGACCTCCTTTGAAATACTTCATTATGTTATTATCCCATTTGGTATGAAAGGAAACTGAGTCTCAGAGGTGATGTTTGCTGCTGAAGCATTAGTTCATAATGACATGAGAAATTAGCCTTTCCTGTCAAAACGTACGTCTCCCTATAAACACGTCCACTGTGAATCTCATCAAGACCAAAGGAGCAGAATGTCCAGGTGTAACTTCAGTGATGAAGACATGTTCTGAGAAGACATCACTTGGTGGTTTTGTCGTGTGCAAACATCACAGTGTGGCTACCCAAACCAAGACAGCCATGTGGTCTCTAGATGATGCGGTCTTGTGGGACAACCATCAGATATGCAGTCTGTCACTGAGTACAACACCATTATGTGGTGCATGACAGTAACTAGACCACTGGATTAACAGTGGGGAAGGCAGGGGACAAAGCTGGGTCTATACCTTTGCCAGGGCAGAGGCCACTGGTATCAAGAAGAGACGTAAAGGGGAGGTCGGCCCTCCATCAGTACAAATTTCTTCAGGGCCTCTGTACAAAGCAGCTAGCTACTTGACGATGAGGGATAGTGAAAAATAAAGGACATAGCCACCCTGAAAAGAGGATAGACTCTCTCAAGGGAAACACATATACCCATGAAGCCCTCAGAGAGCGACTCAAGGAAGTGCAGGTGTGAGAAAGTAATTGGCCTGCCACGTAACTGCTTCATGGGGAAATAGAACCTGAACTTGTTTCTGCATAAAATCTCAGCTGAGTTGCCTGGAATTTTAATCCATACCATTGCCTGTTATAAGTCATTAATGTTTCTCTTCCCTTATACTCAGTAAATTTATAGATTTGGAAATCATCATAGACTTACATAATTTAGACAGAAGTTTAGCAAATACCCACCTATTAAATGGTATTATAATAAGCACATGTGTGTTTATTTCTTTGTTTTGGGTACTGGGGATTGAACCCAGGGGCCTTCTACCTACCCCAGCCTTTTAATTTTTTTTATTTGAAACAAGGTCTCACTAATTGCTGAGGTCTCACTAAGTTGCTGAGGCTGTCCCCAAACCTGTGACCCTCCTGTCTCACCCTCTCAAGTACTGGGATTACAGGTATGTTCCACGATGTCCAGGTAACACAGGCACTTTCAATCTAACAGTCTCAATGGCACAACTATTCTGACCATTTTATAGATGCAGGGGAAAAATCTTAAGAGTTTTCATTCTTAATTTAACATTAATTTTTTATTAGTTTTTTGTATGTAGTGTTTGACCCTAAGATTAAATTTATAGACACATTTAGTTTTGAAATTTTTCTATCACATGGTTTGTAAATCACATATTTACCTTAGCTTCTTTGATCAAATTATCTCAGAAATCCTAGCCTCGCCCATAATGAAGCCCATTGAGTTTTGCTTCTAGAGGTTGCGAAGTTTCCTTGGGTATAGGAGAGAAATCCCTTGGCTGAACAGTGGGGACGAGTCTCCCCTCCTCCAGCCCCTGTCTCAGCATGTTATGATAGCCTAGTGTGTAAGAAATGTGTGCTGACTCCTCCAATCTGCTTCCTCCCTTCTGTAAGAGCTCAGATCACTGTGTCTAGGATAAACAGATCCCTCAGGGAGAGAGGTATGGGATGGATGTTGAAACACGAAAACCAGAACTAGGCCTCATGTTTTGACCATGGTTTAGGGCGATAGATGGAAGAGCTCACTGATAACATATGGTGTCTATTATCCAGGCCCACCATTCAGGACCATGTGCTGGGCCTACAAAACACTTGAAAAAAAAGATGGAAAAGAAGAAATTAGAAAACAAAAACAATATCCATTAACAGCTTTGCTCGGAGTCGTTATCGCCCATCAGTTGCTAGGTTGCTTCTCTTTTGCTCTGCATTTTGGCAACCAGGTTAATTCCACTGTAAACACAGAGGCTCGTTGGACTCAGCTCAGGCTCAGCACCTCCATCTGCCAGGCTGCTTCCACTGGTGTGAGTCAGAGTGAAAGCGTGGCAGGACAGATTATCACTGTCTCCTCTGAGTGTTCTCAAGTCCCCAAACAAATGTTAAAGGTAAAGGGTTGAGGGCCTATTACTTTCCCCATCTTACTTGCATTAGAAAACTTTAACATCAAGCCGGGCGTGGTGGCGCACGCTTGTAATCCCAGTACTTGGGAGGCTGAGACCGGAGAATCCGGGTCTGTGGCCAGCCTCAGCTACTTCGTGAGGTCCTCCGTAACTTAGTGAGACCCTGTTTCAAAATAAAGAACAAAAAATAGGGCTGAGGGTGTAGCTCAGAAGTAGAATGGCCCTGGGTTCAATACCTGGTACTGCAAAAACAAAACAAAACAAAACAAAACAAAACTTAACCCTAACCCTGAAATAACACGGGGTGAGACAGAGCCACTTTCAGGGGCCCTGCGCTTTCCTGTTCCTGGGGTGTCCATAAGTCTAGTGCCTGGAGTAAGTCCTGCAAGGAAAGGCTAGATGGTCTGCTATATTAAAAAAAAAAAAGAAAAAGAAAAAGGGTATTATTCTTGGCCTTTTTAGTAGATTGAATTCATTTATGTACAATTGTTTTAGAAATTTTGTTCTTAGCCAGTCATGCTGGCACACGCCTATAATCTCTGTACTTGGGAGGCTGAGACAGGAGGATAGCAGGTTCCAGGCTAGCCTCAACAATTTAGTAAGACCCTTAGCAACTCAGCCAGACTCTGTTTGCAATTTTTTTTTTTTTTTTTTTTTTGCGGTACTGGGGATTGAACCCAGGGGCGTTCTACCTCTGTGCTACACCCCCAGCCCTATTTTTTTTTATACTTTATTTTGAAACCAGGTCTCACGAAGTTGCGGAGGGCCTCAGTAGGTAGAGAGAGAGAGAGAGAGAGAGAGAGAGAGAGAGAGAGAGAGGGAGAAAGAGCGAGAGAGCTGCTGAGGCTGGCCGCGAACCCGGATCCTCCGGTCTCCACCTCCCAAAGTACAGAGATTACCAGCATGCGCCACCACGCCCAGCCAGACTCTGTTTTAAAATGAAAAAAAATAGGACTGGGGATGAAGCTCAGAGGTAGAATGCCCCTAGGTTCAATCCACAGTACCATACACAAAAAGAGAAGAAAGAAAGAAAGGAAGGAAGGAAGGAAGGAAGGAAGGAAGGAAGGAAGGAAGGAAGGAAGGAGAGAAAGAAAGAAAGAAAAAGAAAGAGAGAAAGAAAGAAAAAGAAATTTTGTTCTTTAAAAATCAAGCAAGGGGTTTTAGGTTTCTGAGTCAACTTACCCGGGACACTTCTCCAAGCCCTTTCCTTTCAGAGGAATCATCTGAGCTGTCCCCTTAACCCCGATGCAGTCCTCTTGCCAGCCTATGGCCCTGCAAGTGGATACCCGCCTGCTCAGGAAGGTTTCCACGGTGTCTTTGATTCAACTTTTTCCTGAAATTCTCTAGGATTCTGTTCTTCATATCTAACAAAATAATAATCAACTGCCCAACCCAGACAGAGGCAAGCTTGGGGGACAACCTAAAGGCACCATTCCTTCACAGATAGTCTTGGGGTGTATCAGTAGAGATCTCTACTATGATGTCATTATTTTTGTAATGTTTCAGTCTGTCCATGCTGTTATGACAAAATTCTAGAAACTAGGTAGCTTAGCAATAGCCGACCTTTATTTCTGTAGGTCGGGAGGCTGGGAAGTCAACGATGAAGATGAAAGCGGATTCAGTGTCTGATGGGGGCCCCATCCTGGTTTGTGCCCTTGCATGGTGGGAAGGACAGGGAACTCTCTGATTCTTTTTTCATAGGGGCACATGGTCCATTCATGATGGCAGAGTCTTCAAGACCTGACTACCTCCCCGAGGCCCCAGCTCTGAGGCTCCCAACACCATCCCCTTGGGGAATAGGTTTTGTCATCTCTGGGGGTGCACCAACATTCAGGCCACAACACTTCATCACTGAGAAACTCTGGTGGCAGAAACTTTGAACAGTGTAGATAAAATACAGAAGAAAAGCTTTTAAAATTCATATCCACCCAGCTGGGCATGGTGGCACACCTACCTGTAATCCTGGTACTTGGGAGACTGAGACAGGAGGATCACAGGTTTGTGGACAGCCTCAGCAACTTAACAAGACTCTCAGCAACTTAGTGACACCCTGTTTCAAAATAAAACAAATAAAATGAGGCTGGGGGTGTAGCTCAGAGGCAGAATGTCCCTCGGTTCAATCCCCAATCCCACACAATAAATAAATTAATTAATTAGTCGATATAAAAGTTCTGACTCATGGGTAGCCAGCAGTCTGTCTACATGGAAGCCAATCTCTTTTGTCACAACAGTGTTAACTTCAGAAAGAAAAAGGAAAAAAAAAGTGAAATGCTATGTTTTCCATATGAATGTTGCCGCTTCTCCTGTTAAAATGCGGGCCATTGTTCTTGGACTGGGACGCTGCAGATTAGTGATAGCATTTTCCAACTGTGCAGTTCAGCGCCAGTTCACGGAACAATGCGCTTTAATAAACCCAGGGAGACACGTCCGCATGATTGTGATCTGCAGGTGCAACTAGACATCACACCACTCTCTCCTCTTCCTGCTTCCTCCTTCTTCTCTTATGAATAACAAAATTATGCTTGACAACAGAAAACTTTTGGAACAAAGGATTTTTGTGAACTTCAATATCCTGCGCCTCCTGTCTCCCTTGTCCAAGAATTTGCCCTCTAAAGAAGAAAAGGAAAGACAGTATGCCTGTCTGGGATTCCCAAGCACCTGACATTCAATCCTGTCCCAGCCTCGCACTGTGCCTTTCCCTGACAGTAGCAGGTTCACATAATCTTGATACGGTTCAATCATAGTCGGCAATAGAACATTCCTTCAACCCTTATCTCACCGCTGATTCTGAACTTAAAACCCATTTTTCAACAATGTCTCTAGTTTTAAGTGAGAATTTCAGGTAAGGCAATAAGAATGAGTGATTAAATACCCTTTATCTTATTTGCATCAAGATAGGAAACCGGTAGGAGCTACAAGAGTCATCCAGGTATTTCAGTTTTGAGTGAAGAGCCACACTCATTACTCCGTAGAGACGATGTGTTACTCAAAGAAAAACTCTTCTAATATAATCATATATGCTTTAATAAACCCAGGGAACTTAGAAAATAACAACCAGATACCAAAGCGAAAATATTGAAGGCATCAGAAGCCCAAATATGAAGACTGAGTTTCTTTCTGCTGTTCTTCCTTCTGAGAACACACAGTGCCGGACAGCATGGCATCATCAGGACACATGTGCGAAGCCTATTTCTCTAAAGGCATTAGAAGAAAAGGGAAGGAAGAAGGAAGAAGGAAAAAGGAAAGAAGGAAGGAAGGAAGGAAGGAAGGAAGGAAGGGAGGAAGGAGATTGCATAAAGAAAAGGAAGGAGGGAGGGAGGGAGGAAGGAAAGAAGGAAGTAGGGAATACATAAAGAAAGATAAGCAAAAGAAAGGAGGGAGGGAAAAAAGAAGAAAAAAGGGAAGGAAGGAAAGGAGGGAAGGAGGGAATAGAGAAAGAAAAGGAGGTCCAGAGGGAAGATGGAAGAAAGGAAGGCCAGAATATATAAAGAGAAAGAAAAGAAGGAAGAGAGGGAGGGAGGAAAGAAGAAGGAGCTCACACTTGGTACGTGCCTTCACAAGTTTTAGTAGAATGCAGACACTCGGAGAATGCAGACACTTTAGTAGAATGCAGACACTTGGATGTTTGACGCTCATAAAATACATCAATGGACATTCTGGGTACTTCTCCTGCACGAGCAGGACCATCAGGTGGAATCCTGGGTGCTGGGCTGAGACTGTGGCTTGGTGCTTCTGCTGTGACCCATCCCTGGCATCCCATTCTTAAGCCTGGGCTCATAGATGCTATCCTGTAAACACTGACTGCCTCGGCCCATAGCTTAGAGGATCAGCAGGCAGGTAAGGCCTGGGGGCTGCGTATGAACATTTATAGTACTAATAACAACAGTACACTGAATGTTAGATTTGCACAGACTTGAACCAAAAAGGCAGACCTTCTCCTGGTTTCTACAGAAGGATGGAGCGTGAGTCCGCCTGGGTGGGTGGGTACCTTTTGACCCAGATCTCCACACCTACCACTTGTGTCATAATTTCTGTAAGAACTATGTAAGATAAACATCCTTTTTCTCAGATGAAGACAATCCGGCGAGGTGGTTTATTGAGGTCCAATGTTAATTTGGCCCTGAGATTCGGAGCCTTGACTTCTTTTCGCAGCATCTCTGCCCTGGTAACAAAGGGTTTCCTCCCCTTGCTGGTGGAAACATCCCAGGGAAGATAAAGACAGTTCTTTGAGTCAAACTGCAGCGCATAGGAGATGTGTATTTGAAATGTCTCACTTATAACAATATCCATGTCTTGTTATAACACTTCTGATGGTGACTCAAGTTGATACCATTAACAAATCCTCAATCTTTTGTTACTAGCTATAAAAACTACATTGAAATCATGTAAAAACTGTTCAAATAAAAGAAGCAAAAATTACAAGTTGAAGGATATATTTTATTTCAATGTTTTTTTTAATGGCTTTATATCTCTAGTTACAGTTTAAGGTCTGGAGAAGCCACTGAAATTTTTTCTTAATAATTTATAAGATTTATGGAGAAAATTATGACCTTTTTGCCAATTATGAATTTGAAGATTTCAAAACATCTTGGGATATAACTGCAATGAATGTTAAGGACCTGTTTTATGGTTTAGACTTTATTGTCCAACATAATTGAGCAAATATTCTACCCATAAAAAATCACACTAACAATTCTAATCACTTTCAGTATAGTTGGATTTTAATAACTATTGATTAGGATATAATTTATTAAATATTTTAAGCAATAGGTATCAAAATTAGAAATACCTTGGATTGTCTTCAAGATCTTTTTTTTAATTAGTTGTCTGACCTGAATGGGCAGATGGCCTGAATTTACTAAGCTAAATTTCCCCTATCTATACCATAGATGGATAAATATCTATCTATTTAATTCATCATATGACTTTGAAGACTATAAGTGTTCATAAATACATATCAATCATATGGAATCCAATACACTTATTTATTTGGGTCTTAAAATAATTTGGTTTATGTGTGCATGTATGATGTTCATATCCTGACATATATCAAAATGTATAATTACAGTGCACCAATAAATGAAAAAAAATAAATACTACAAAAAATAATAATTTGGTTTAGAATATCAATTAGAAATATCCAGTAATGCACTAGTCACTTATCACTGTCCTTGATGCTCCAACTGATTTTAAAAATAGGGAGGTTGTGTTCTTGCAAAGCATATAGCTTAATAGAAAATTTTATATAAGTATGTATCCACAATTACACACACATGCATGCACACACACACTCATGATATTCTAATGAATGAAATGTTGAATAGCATAAGATAATTATATGAACAATCTATAGACTTTGGTATTATTACAATGCAGACTTTAGGGTTCGATAATTTCTTGTACTAAAATGTAAGATATTCACTCAATTAATATTTATTGTCACTGTAACCCACACACCATTGCCATTGCTGGGGATAGAACACAGACACCCTTCCTTCCCTCCTGGCATTTGCATCCTTGGGAGGAAGAAAGAAAGAGCAAGTGAGTGCATGTGTAGAGGTGGTGGGTCATGTAGTGATGGGGGTCTGTAGACAGGTGGCAGCAGAGGGTGGCCTTGGCAGAGCCTGCAGAGGTGGGTCATGCTTCCCATCAGATGGTGAGAATGGAGTTCATGAAGAAGGTGGTGCTCAAGCAGACCTTAACACCAGGTGAGGAAGGAAGCTATGGGGCCAGCAGGGGACCAGCCCTCCAGGCAGTGGGATCAGCTACTGAAAGCCACCGAGGATGGATGGGAGACTGCTTGGCAGGTGTGGGGCATGGAAGAAGGAGAGGAAACCATGGTGAGGTGAGATAGTGACGTGAGGGGGAGACATTTCTCTGCAGTGGGTGCTTGTTGGTCACTGTGAGGTTTCTACTCTATGATGGAAAGATGCAGGGTTCTGAATAGATATGGTCCAGCTGGTGATGCGGGAGGTTCTCCCAGCCCTGTGTTAATGACTGCACATAGGGGGACAAGGCAGTTTGTTGGGTCAACTCAGGTGAGAGGTGACGTATTAACGACTTGATGAGCGGTCCTCAGCCTCTGCGTGTCTTCTGATCAGGATGAGCAGAACTGGCTCATGTTTTAGTTGGTGTCCAAGGGTATGAGAGGGGTGGAGCTGACTCCCTGGTTTTGGCCTGCCCCACTTGAAAGAGGAACTTATTCTGTAGAACCAGGGACAGCATGGGGTTGCAGATTTGAGTGGCCTGGAGTCAGCTGTGGGAAAGCTTCCATCACATACAGAGGCCAAGGAGGCAGTCCAGTGCACATCTGAACATCAAGGAAATCCCAGCTGGTGCTCTAAGATCAGGAGTGTTCAGCATATAGATGGGACAAGAGCAGGTGAGCTGGGAAGAGAGGACAGAGGAAGAGGAGATCCAGGGACTGACTCCTTCAGGTACCAGCACAGTGAGAAGAAAAGTAGACCCAGAAGATACGAAAAGGAGCAGTCACTGTGCTGTAGAGGATCCAGAGGCCAGGCTGACAGAGGACAGGTGAGGAAACTGCTTCAAGAGGACGCAGGCGGTGTGTCTAGAGCTGATGATGTGAAATAACAGGAGCAAAAAACAAAATTGCAGGTGGGATTTAGCAAAACACAGACTTTACATACCCTTGACAAGACCGGTTCCAGAGGAGAGCTGGAGATGAATGTTAGACCGGAAAATAGAAGAGAGGAATCCGGGCAGAGAATGGAACTCCTGTTTCAAAGAGTTTCCCTGGAAAGGGCAGGCAACACGTTGGGCCTATAATTGGAGAAGGGTTTGGAGTGACATTTTTCTGCTTTGTTTTGAGAGGGCTAATGTGGCAGCGTGCTTTTACAGTGAAGTGGGTGATACAGTAGGGAAGGAAAAGCTGGGGAGGGATTCCGTGCACCCTGTGGCTGTGTCTGTGGAGGGAGTACGGACAATGACTGATCAGAGAGGAGTCCCAGCTCAGGGCTGAGCCTGCAGGTCAGGAGTGAGGAGCGAGGGCGGCTGGCTTCTCTCCTCAGTGTTGGCCTGGCGGTGCAGTGGGCAGCCAGGGCGTCACAGAATCTGAGTACGAAAGAAGGTACATTGGCATGTCAAGGAGGGTGCGACTTTGACAGGACTACGGAAATATTTATTGCATTGGCAGAACTACAAGTCTATTTGCATTTGCCTTGAAGAAAATGTGTGAGTGTATTGTGTGTGTGCATGCGTGTGTGTGTGTGTGTGTGTGTGTGCATGCGTGTGTGTGTGTGAGTGGGTGTGTGTGTTTGTATGTGTGTGTGCGCATGAGTGTATGTGTGCGTGAGTGTGTGTGTGTGCATGAGTGAGTGTATGTGTGGGTGAGTGTGTGTGTGTGTTTTGAGTATAGTAGATTGGATGGATGGATGGACAGGTAGATGGATGGATAATCGCCCATTTTCTAGGATGCAATAGTTCTGCAATATAAATTATCATCAATATATTATGAAACTCTTAACAATTAGGCTCGCAGGCTCCTGAGTGCTTTAGTCAATCATCTCTCCTTGCTCCTGCCACAGTATTTGATTTTCACCCTCCTCTGCCTTCACTGTCTTCTGCTGCCAGGCTCTGACATCTGCGAGGCCACCATGGAGGTCAGTAGGATCATGTAATGTCCCCTCCTGGCACTGCCGGCACTTGCAGCTGCGACTGTTGCTCTGCTCTGCCAGCCTTGGGTGCTGGAGGAGCTGTGGCTCGCAAGTCTCCGAGGCCCTGCTTCTCTAGGTTCTCCAGAGCTCTTTGGCCCCCCTCCATCAGCATCAGATGCTTCCTTTACTGAAGAAAGGGCCCCTCTCTCTGCACTTCATGTCACCCTGAGGTCTGCGGACTCGAGGCGGTGCTGTTCAGTGCCCCTAGTGTCCTTGGGGACCATCTTGAAGCATCTGTGAGCCTGCGATGCAGGTGGCTCAGTCTGTGAGCAGCCCTTCTGCTTTCCAGACCACCATCGAATCAGCTGAAATAAAATTAAAACATCTATTGACCAGTGGAGCCTCCAAAATGGCAGTAACACTGTGTTTCTTTTTCTCCCTTCCTTTTTCTCGTGGCCTGTGTCTCCTGGAGTTTCCCATTTGCCATCTTGCTCTGCCCTCTCCCTCTCACTTTTCCACCCCCGGGAGCCTGGCAGTAAGCTCTGTGCTCTCTAATGCCCTGATTGGATCTAGGTTTTTAATGTGGTACCGAAATCTTCCTGCCTATCTCACTGTTTCCGTCAACATACTCACTGACATAATCCAAAATAAATGACCACACAACTCAGAGGGGGGAAGATTTTTCTTGCTCATAGTGTTTGAAGATTTCGGGGTTCAGTCCCTGTGAGGCCTGGTTATATCTGCAGAGCTCAGAGCATGGTGGCAGGAAGTGGAAGGAGGGAGAGAGCAAAGCTCTACTCTCATATCATGGAGACAGGAACGGAGAGTGAACAAAAGAAGAAAGGGAATTCAAAGACAAAAGCACAGTCCCCAAGGCCACGGCCCTAGGGACTCACCTTCTCCAGCCACACCTCACCTGTCTAGGTTACCACCCAGTAAATCCATTAGGATGGATTTATCCACTGAGGAGATTACAACCGTCATGACTCACTACCTCAACTCTGAGCATCAATACATGATCTTTTTGGGTGACATTCTATATCTAACTATAACACTCAACATGCATGAGAAACTTTAGGGGTTGACTTGGCAGAGGCAGGCAGGGAGGGTAAGGGAGATGGGGGTTGGAGAGGCTGAGGGAGTCGGCCAGCAGGGGGTCTCAAAGGCAGACTGTGGTGGTTGCTGGGAACCTCCGCCATCTTGTTGGGCCCCATTGGCACCTGTGCTGTGAGGGTGGTTGACTGTTGTGCGACCACTCAGCTCCTTCAGTTGGACCTAGAGCATCCTTGGATATTATTGTGATGCGCACAGAGACCGCCTCAGAGCTTCCTGTGCTTGGATTAGCCCCACATGCTAACACATGCTTCTCCTGGATGGATTCCTGCCCAGAGAAGACCTTGGGCTGTGTCATTAGTTGTTATACCTCCAGGGTCATTTGTTCTTAAAGTGGACCCAGACTCATCTGTGCCCTTTAACTTTCAGAACTGTGCTTCTCCCTACTAAAGTGAAATTGCCGAATCTCATTACAAAATAACAATGAGGACTATAAACCTTTAAATCCACATAGCTCCATATCTCATCCCTAGCTAGAAACAGGTAGAGACTACACAGATTCCACATTTCAAAATCCCAACTCTACAGTTAGCACTAAAGGAATGGATATTTAAACAGTTGAATATGAAGCCCAGTGCCATGTTTATCAATTATTTGACACTGAGAATTTTTAAAAGAATTCATTTTCTGATTTCCATGGTTATAGTGTTATTCTTTTGTTTAATGAAGCAATTGATGTTATAGTATTTGGGTGCAGAAAAACATAACTCTTATTATAAGTTACTAGTTTTTTTTCTTTCATAGGCTCAACGATAAAGCAAATTGTTTTGAATCATTATAGATTCTGTTACTGTGAAGTCCTGTAACATTTCTAGATTGCAAGTATTTATATTCTCTGCTGTGTTTGTATACTGAATTAATTCTGCATATTTTTATTTTTATTTCTGTGTCTTTCTGGAAAGGGTCAGAGTTGTATACATAAGGTGGAATGTTATGACAGAGAAATGTATTTTTAACTTGGTTGACTATGATTCTGTTCTGAATGATTATAATTGTCTTATCCAGAAAACTAAATACATGAAAGGTGCTAATTCACTGTTGTAGTTTTTTTTTTCCCTCTAGTTTTTGCTGAGATTTTTGTAAGCCAGGGAGGGACCAGTAGAATAATCTCCTTTAAATTGCTAAGACTAAGACCCCAAGTGTTGGTAAAACAGAACTCTTATGGTCTTACATGTGTGCATGCAGTTGTATGTGTGCGTAGGTGTGCAGATACAAGTACATACACATGCGTATGTGCATAGCGGGGTGTTCTTAAACTCTAACCCTATAGATTACTCGAGTGGGTACAAAATAAATATCCATGGGAAAATTTATCTTAACATATCTCTGGAGCTTCAATCCATCAAAAAATAATTCCATATGAAATGAAATTTTGAATAAATTCTATCAAAAAAGAAATCCCTAGATCATCATCATTTTTATAAAAAACACAAGAATATGCACAGATAACATTTGCACTTAGGCTGGTCCCTTGAGCCACCTTACAGATAAGAACATTGTGTGATTCAGTCTTCATTCCACTCTGAGTGGATTTGCATAGGCACACACACACACCTGTTCCATCTGAGACTTTCAGAGAAACCGCCATCTTGTGGCAGTTCATCATGATAACATTTTTTTTTTTCCTGTAACACAGTAGCTCAATTTCGGGAGGTATTTTTCCTTTCCCCCTTTTAACTGACAGATTATGATGCAAAACAGGCAGAAAAAATGTACAGTAGCATATTATCCCCCCAAATAAAAATGTAGCTCTTAATCTGCTAATGTGGAAGCAAATAAGAAAAAAATATAATCATGATGAGTTGATTTGTATAGATGATGAGAACTTTGTGTTGTATCATTACTTTTGAACAAATATTATTCATAAAAATATGTGAAAATGGACTTATCTAGAATCCTAAAAACCAGAAATTTGTGAACAACCTGATGTATGTTAAATTACATCCATTCAGTGGAATTTTAAAATATAATCAACCCATCCTCTATGTTGATGATTTAGAAGGAATATTTAGCACATGATTAAATAATGAGTTATTCATTTCAGAGACAACTGTGGTTTGCTTTTATTTCTTCTATAATGTTACCTCCCTTGTTTTACGGTGTGGTGCCCTGAAATATTATGCATCATTAATGCACACAATGAGTTCCCCTGACATGAAAAATAAAACAAATTTAAGGGGAGACTTAAAAATCAGCTAAGATATACTCCTACAATTGGATGTATCACTTACACCCGTTTAACACTGTAAGGAGTTTTGAGTATTTTGGGACAGTTTCATGGGCAGAACACGGTCCATGGGAATAAAGAAGCTACTTAGCAGTCCATCCCCACACACTGGGAATTAAGCAGCGGGGAGTTACGTCTGGTCACATCCCTGCTCCCATTGCATGAGAACCGTCTGGAGTAAGGGGCTCTTGGAGTGAAGGGGACACTGAAATGCCAGGAGCGCTTTCCTCACCTTGAGGCCTCTGGCAAGGAGATGTGGACTTAGCTCACCCAGTGTATGCTGACACATGGAGCTTAAAGTGGCCTTACCAGTTATTCTTCGGTGTGGCCCTCAGCGTGGCTCCAAGAGCAGCCATGGGGAGGTTTCCTGGCTTGTCTAACCAAAACTCTATGAAGTTGGATTAGCATCAAAATGTGTGCTAGTCCCCAACAACAGAAATGCACTCGACGTCACCGAGATGTGCATTTGCAATGACTGGCACCGATGGCAATTTTGATGTTTTATATATTCTTTTTTTTTTTTTTTTGCGGTACCGGGGGTTGAACGCAGGGGCGTTCTACCTCCGCACTACGCCCCCGGCCCTATTTTTTATACTTTTTATTTTGAAACCGGGTCTCATGAAGTTGCGGAGGGCCTCACTAAGGAGAGAGAGACAGGGAGAGAGCAGAGGCTGGCCACGAACCCAGATCCTCCGGTCTCTGCCTCCCAAAGTACTGGGATTATAAGTGTGCGCCACCACGCCCGGCTTATATATTATTCCGCAATATACATTAGTGCTAAGAAGCGCAGGAGAGCCTGCTGGGTAGGGTTATGTAAGCACCTTTTTCTAAGGAATCCACTTGGGGTTATAATTTGGGATAGAAAAATATTAGAGAGAAACTCAAACATCCTTGGTCTGGTGTATTTGGGACAGGGGCCACTAAATGTTCTTATATGGAGGGAAATGAAAAGTGTTCTGCAGTGGTGCATGCTTGTAAAATAGTGATTGCCACTTAAGTTTTCCATGCAGGCCTTTTAGGACCCTTTAAAATCCACATATTAACCTCAACAAGGAGAGAAAACAGGATTTCCCTAGCTAGCTTAACTTGCCCAGGAACTTTTGGATTGACTCTGCACCTTGTAACTTGCCACAAGTGTTCTGGGTATAGAACCCACATTTCCCACTTTCCAGATGAAAAAAGTAAATAAATAGAAGGCACTGGGAGGTAAGTGCCTTGTGGGCGAGCTTACCCAGTGCTGGGCTGGACTCCACGTGCCCAGCTCTGGACAACTGCCCTCCACAGTGGTCACCAACACATCAGTGCGTTAGTGAATGTTCACCTGGTCCCGAGGCAGGCGGCTTTCCTTGATGGCTATTGACCCACAGCTGTGTCCTGGAACGCACATGTGCAGTCCTCCTCCAGCTGTCCCTCCTAGCCAGCTGTGATTGTCCTACAGTCGGCCATCTGCCACGTGTCCCCCAGGCCACCCCTCACCTGCCAGGCAGCTGCGTTTGTGTTACTGAGGGCTGAGGACGGAAGTCTCAAAGATCCCCAAGCCGCGCTGTTGCTTCAGAGCCCACACCAACTGGTGGGTGAATTGTGAGTCGAAGGGCTGCCCAGAATGTACTTACTAGATAAATGTCCACGAGGCAGAAATGTCATTTGTGTAATTCCAGGTGGGGAGCTGAGGCTTGCTGACTCCTGGAGGCTCCTCTGGCTGCCGCAGCGGTCATGACCTTCCTGCTATCGTGAACCGCATGCTACTTACCGCTGCTGCCTGTCGTGCTGGTGGCCCATGGCAGGGACACCATCAGCTCTGTCTATGTAGCTCCATGCTGAATGTCCAGAGCTCCCAGCTGCCCCCTGCCCTTCTGTCTGTTCATGTGCCTTAACTTAACTTCAACTTCTCAAAGCCCCAATTACTTTTATTTTAAAAAGGTCCTTTTCAGAGTGAAATCATAAATACTTTATGGCTTTGTCTTTCCTATAGTTTTCTGTCCATGTGTATTGAGCAGAAAGAGAGAAAGGGCCTTCATGGAATTTTTGTTGATGATCAGCCTTGTAAAATCATGTGGACAGTTCAACTACCTTATCAGTGACTCCAGAGACTGAATTAATCAACTTTTATCTCTCAAAGAATCTAGCAAAATAAATGTGGGACCACAGGCTCTCTGTGTCGCTGGATTTGACATCTAATGTCACAGTGACTAAGAATCGAAATGATAGATCTTCCTGGTTCTCCAGAGTGGTCAGGGCCTGGGAAAGCAGGTTTTAAGCAACAGCTCATAACTTCTGCCTCTGTCTCTGCGATTTTTGTGTTTTCTTGGTTATCAGTAGGAGCAGTGATATTTATTTACTGAGAAGGCAAGATGGGCTGGCAATTGAACCTCAGGACATTCTACCTCCAAGGTACACACCCAGCCTTTTTTATTATTTTATTTTGAAACAGGGTCTCTCTAAATTACCACAGTCTGGCCTCGAACCAGTGATCCTCCTGTCTCAGCTCCCCCAGAGTACTGGGATTACAGGTGCTCGCCACTGCGACCAGCTTAAAGCTTAAAGTTTATCTTTCATTGCAAGAAAACCATTATGTCTATGTCCAGTGTGATGTTTTGATCTCTGTACGCATTGTTGAAGATGTTGAATTTATTAGACCTGAGGAATTTATTAGGAATTTAGTAGACCTGAGGAATTTATTCAAGCGAGTTGATTTTCTTGACGACTTCTATTTCTTGTGGTACAAACGTTAAAGAGCTATTCTTTAAGCAATTTTGAAATGCATTATACATTACTATTAGCTGAGTTCACCATGCTATGTGAAATAAGACAAAGAAAGCCAAGAACTTTATGGTCTTATTTTTATGTTCAATCCAGGGAGTTGACTCTAGAGACATGGTAGAAAGGTGGGCGGCTTGAGAGGAAGAATGTGTTAAAGGAGGATTTGCCCCAAGTTCAGGAGGCTTCCTGTGGACCTACTCCTGATCTCAGTCTAGTTGGCCAGGGTGCCCACGTCTGCCTCAGCTTCTCTGGAGAGATGGCCCAGTGTGTTCTGCAGAATGGGAGCAGGGCATCTCATCATGCAGGAGAGGACAGGGACTGGGTGGTGGACTGTCCTTCCCTTGGAGGTTCAGAGGACCTCCTTTTGGGGACCTGTTTCCTCAGGTTTTCAGACACTTCTGAGGCCTTCTCTCTGAAGCCTTTCCAGGACTGTGTGCTGTAAATTGGCTTGCTCTTGGAATTCCCTCACCACCCACTTAGATTTTAGCTTTATCGATTCCACCAGTCGGTTCTTCTTGTCTGTTAACCTACTGGCTTCTAAAATTTTGTTGCCATCGAAGCTTCTCGTTTTCTGTTTGTCCTCGTGAACATGGGCTTTGTTAGGACTTTGAAGCATTTTGTGAACAAGAAGTGTAAATACATGTGTATATATTCAACATGTCACATTACATCGAATGCTCTGGAAAGCAGGTCTTGAAAAGTCCCTATTTTCTGTGCTGTGTTGGACATAGCTATGGGACACAGACTAAAGCAGCCTGGAGCTGAGGATCACAGACTGCATGGTGGCGATTCTATTCCATTCTTTAAGTTTCTGTTGGTTGAGTTTCTCTCTTGTTAGTGATCTGTGTGGCCCTGCACTCTCCTACCCGCTCCTCTCTCTTCCTCAACCCTGAGACCTGGGAGCCGTTCTTGAGGTCTCCTCTGTCCTCAGTCCAGTCCTCTCTAAGACCTGTTGAGTCCATCCCCAAAGCTGATCACCCATCCTTGCTCCCACAGCCCTCTTTCCACCTGGGAGAAGCCCCCGTGTTTCTACAGTGGCTCCTTGCTTCCATTTGGCTTCAGTGCTAGGTATTCCTCAAAGTGATGTGTTAAAAATAGGCATGAGGTCTTGTCACCTTCCTCCTCTCTTAGAATGCCATCTGCTGACTTGTACCAAGTTTAGACACTTAGCATAGTCCAAGGGCCTGTGTGCATCGGCTCCCAAGACACTGGAGAGAGAGTTTGGGGTATGAATTATGATCAGAGAACTATTATTACAGAAGCTCTTTGATTCATTAATTGTATAAATATTTATTGAGCCAGGGACAGTGCCAAATTCCAGTGGAAGTGATCATGGAACTGAATGGAATTACTGAGATCTTTATGCATTAGACAGGAAAGACAACGACTTAAGTTGGAACTTAAAGAGGCGGCCTCATTCTGTACAGGGGAAATGGTGTTGAGAAGGGAGTGTGTCTTGTTAAAGGACATCAAGGCAGAAGTACTGCAGAGCAGACTGCGCCCTGTGGGGCACAGCACCACGCTGCAGGAGGGACCCGGCTCCAGGAAGGCACTGCAGCTGACCACTCACCCTGGTGGAAGAGGAGGGAAATTTAGAGAGCGGAGAGCACAGTTACACATGATGACTGTCTGCTGGGAAATGACATGATAATGTGCTATTCATGATCAACTTGCTTAATTGCTGTGCATAGGACTACCATCGATGTTCGGTTGGAATTAAACATCCAACAAGTGCAGATTGGGATATTATCATGAAAAACATAGATGATTTTCTTTGACTCAAAAAGAGAGAAGTTTGAATGTCAGTTTAGGGAAATAAGTGCAAACTTTATTTATTGGGGAAAGATGCAGTTTAGGGAAATAAATGCAAAATTTATTTATTGAGGAAAGAAGTTATAAAAGGTAGAGGTTAAGACTTTCATAAAAATAAAAAATAGAGCATAAAAATGCATATGCGACATAAAGGCCGTACTTGAAGTGAACCATAAGGAATCTTTAGTAGAAGCTGCTTAAAATCAGGAGTTTGGACATTCTTAGTTAAAATACTAAGAATGCACAGTCTAAGAAAACTAAAGCTAGATGTGTTTCTATTTTCATTTGTAAATGCAGATGCATCACGTCATCACTGAAGTAGCCATTATAAAATTTTCAAATACCCTAGCCAAATACCAGCAGGACCAACAGCTAAGCCCGGGCCTGGACTCCATCTATAAACCACAGCTTTCATTTTTGGTTGGTGGATTGTCCTTCTTTACTGATTCCCTCCAACCACACAGGCGTCTCTAGGACTCTCTGCCTTTCTCTGCCTTGGCACCCATGATTTTCACCTTTGTAGAGGCTCACCTTCCTCCTGGGTTCCTTGGAGCTGTGGGATTTTGCGAGGAGCCTGAGGAAGCAGGACTGGGTGAGAGAATTAGCAGGGACACTCCTGAGCTGGTGTGGATCTGGGTCCCATGCTTGTCTTTGCTACTTGCTTGTATTGGAATTCTGCGTGGAGTTGTACCTGGAGTGTTCACTTTTACAAAAAGAGGATGATTATTTTAACACTTACTCTTCAGTCAGCTAGGAAGCCCTCCCCCAGATGCCCAGCACTTGTCAGTACAAGTAAAACATACTTGGCTTTTCCTCATCGCAGAACTAATGTACAAAGGGGCCTCTCCGGCCTTCCATTCCTGCTTTTGGCATTCAGCCCTTGCTGCTATGTGGGAGGCCTTGTTGTGGGAATGAAGAGACCCTGGGCATGCTTCTCTGACCTGGAGAACTCCATGATTCCATGGGTAACCACGCAGTTCTGACACCCCCACACACCTTGGAGGTGCGGGATGGAGGAAGGCCTCCACGGCCATGCAGAATTGCAGGTGCACCTGTAAAGAGAACCCACCAGGAGAGGGGAGAGGGCAGGACCAGCCGGGGGGGGAGTGTGCCCAGCAGAAGAGAGGGCAGTACAGGAGAGGGACAAGGGAAGGAGAGGGACAAGGTCTGGAGAAGCCACAGGAGTGACCCGCTGCTGGTTTGCCAAACAAATGGGACTACCCAGAAAAGGCAGGTGGTAGCCAGTGTGAGAAGAGAGGAGCACACCAGGGAAAGGCATCGGGACCTCATCCTTCGGACAGGCCACCATGGATGTCAGCTGTCGAAGACCTAGGAAATCCATGTCCTCTAAAGGGTAGCGCCTTCTGAGGCCAAGCCCGAATAAAACACAACAAAAGAATCTGGTGTGAGTTGTCCCGCTGCACTATTTATCTAAGCTTTTCATTCCTCAAATTATTTTCTCTGAGAGGTACGTGGTGGCACACACTGGTAATCCTACTTAGGAGGCTCAGACAGAAGGATTTCAGGTTGAAAGTCAGCCTCAACAACTTAGCAAGCCTCGTAGCAACTTAGTGAGACCCTGTTTCCAGATTAAAAAATAAATCTGGGAGTGGTGGTGAATGCCTGTAATGCCAGTACTTGGGAGACTGAGACAGGAGGATTACAGGTTTGAGGACAGTCTCAGCAACTAGTGAGAGTCATCAACCTACTAAGACCCTCTTTCAAAAATAAAAATAAAAATAAATAGGGCTGGGGGTGTAGCTTGGAGGTAGAATGCCCCTAGGTTTAATCCCAAGTACCACAAAATAAATACAATGCAATTAAATTAAATTAAATAGGGCTGGAGTATAACCAGAAGTTATAATGCCCCTGGGTTCAATCTCCAGAAACACACACACACACACACGCACGCACGCACGCACACATACACACCACATTATTTTCTCTGATTTTTAACTTCATGGAGTGATGTACATTCATTCTGACCATTCCCCCAAGGATACTCTCTGAAACATTGGTGTTGATAAAGAATAACGGTGTGACAAGGAGGGGAGGAAGAGGTGTTTAAAGGAAGAGCTCCGGGTCTGTCATCCTGGAGGACTCCCAGTGCACAGCGGCATAGTACAACCTGGATAAGTCTGCACTTAAACCTACTTAAGAACTAGAGTTTTCTTAACACATTTTTTCTCATCCCCATGTGAGCCATAAGCACTTTGATTGCGTACCCCACGCAAATGTTGTAGGGGGGAATCCTGGTGTGTGGTTGTCAGAGAGCACAGGGGACCCACGGGAGCTCTTTCAAGGAAGTCTCTGTGTTCATGACAATGTGCCTGCCCCAACTCCTTGGCTCAGTCTGCAAATCCTAGAAGCATTCAGCCCTTGTTGGAAGTAAGGATTCAGACATGTGCCTTTGCCTGAACCTTTCATTCACACTTTAATATTTTTCAGGGGAAACTGCCAGCTGTAACTGTTTGGGGGGGCGGTGGAGTGGGGAGGCGCTCTGGGAGCACAGGGTTGGGGGGGCAGAGGAAAGTGGACTCGTGAGAAGGGTCCACCTAGAGCCACAGCTGGCTTGGCCATTGTGCCCCGCACACAGGGGCCCTGTACAAGCCTGCTTGGAATGCTCCCCGCCTCCCTAGGTCGGCACCCCGAGAACTGAGACCTATTCACACACGGGGAATGGAAGCATTGTGGCGGGTTTGCTGGATGCAGGGCTTTCTCCGACCAGCTTGGAAGAAATCACTAAACAGAGACAGAATCACGCTTGACTTTCTCACTAATCCTGACACAGTAGGTCCTGTGCCCTGAGTCTCACGTGAAATATGCTCATTTGTGTTCAGTACGAGGAGTCTAAAAAGAAAAGAAAGAAGAAAAAAGTGTAAAACTAAAAATAAAAGCCACACATGAAGAAAATACTACTGAAGCACGGTGGTCACAGTTTTTTTTCTATAAAATCTGTTTCTATTGTTATGTGTCTGTGAAGGTTATATGGCAATTGAAAGGTAAAACACTTTGATTAGTCAAAATGTAGCAAATATTTGAATATACAGTTCCCTATGATGAATTATGAATATATATATAAATCTATACACACATGCAGACCAACTGCGTGCACATATACAAACATGCATATGTACATTATAAGCACACACAAACACACATACATATACACACATGCATGCACACATACATATACAGACACATGCATGGTCAATGTTTGTACTCAAATTCTAATAAAGTAAGCCTTTATTTACTTTTGTTACTGGGTGATAATTTCTTCTCAGTCCTAATATTACACAGCGGTGCCTCAGCCCTTGCTCCTCTGCCTGGAAAGAATTCACACAAAAAGGCATGGACAGGGGAATAGAAGAGGTTTTATTTACAGAAGTGACGGCACCTCGTGCAGAAGATCATGATAAAAAAGAGAAGCAGGAGGAGGGTTCACATTGCACAGAATAATATCTGGAACAGGCTGCTTCCTGCAGTCTAAAACAGCACGGGGTTTTCCATGTGTTGAGTCTTACATATCCTCTGGACACCTCCTTCCTCCTGCAAACTTTATTTGGGGTGGTCAGTTGCCTTTTTCTACATTATACCTTAGTAACTCTGTATTGTCTCTGCCTGGTCTCAGGGGGAGGGGTCTAGGTGAGGCTCTGCAAGGGATAAATCTGCTGATATCACTGCTTCAGGTCTGCTCCAACCTACCCTATCTACTGATCTCTGCCTAGCTACCTGACACTTTTCAAACGTGGAAAAAGCAAGGCGTATTTCCATTTTAGTCCACTCATTGAGTCACCATGTAAATGCGTGCTAAATATACAGCAACGAATAGAGAAGTAAAAGAGAAGGGTGAGAAACGCAATGAAATTTAAGAAGACGGTAGGCATATATGTAGATCATATATGTATTGGAAACTGCTTTTTTGTTGCTGCCCATCACTTGCTACCTGTCACCTTTCTCTCTCCATGTTCCTTGATGATGTTGTTGCCTGGGTACCTTGTGGTCCATAGGCATCTGTTATTATCTAAATAGGAGCCCACCCACCATCCATTTGTTTTGGCAGCAGAAGCTGGTGGAAGATGCTTTTTTCTGGCTGCTAGAGTTCTCTGCTCCAGAGAGATCAGACTAATTGGCAAATATATTAAGATGAAGTAAATAACAGGAAAACCAAACAAAATGAAGATACCTTGTACCATCCTAGGAATAGGCAGAGAATTAATTTCTTTAGTTTGTGGCTGTAATAGTTAGATATAGAACGGCCCCTGAAGAGCTCACAATTGGTGTTTGGAGTTGATGTAATTGCGTCATGAGGATTGTAATCTCTGCAGCAGATAAATCCATTGTAATGGATTGACCTGGGTGGTGGCCTGGGCTGGTAGGGTGTGGCTAGAGGGATTATATATGGTTCCTCCTCCCCTGGCTTGCTCTCTCTTGCTTCCCACCTCCATGATGTAAGAGCAAAGCTTTGTACTCTCCCTCTCTCAGCTTTCCGCCGCATGCCCTGAGGTCCATGGTCCCCGGCCTCACATGGACTGAACCTCACATCTCCAAGGCAAACTGTGAGCAGATCAATCTTCCTTCCTCTAAGTTGTATGGTCAGTTCTTAGATTGTCGCAGAGAGAATGCTGACTCGGACAGTGGCTGCCTTCTGTTATCTTCCACCCGTGTGGACCCGGGGGGCCTCCAGTGGCCTCATCTTTTTTTTTTTTTTTGCGGTACCGGGGATTGAACGCAGGGGCGTTCTACCTCCGCGCTACACTCCCGGCCCTATTTTTTATACTTTATTTTGAAACCGGGTCTCACGAAGTTGTGGAGGGCCTCACTAAGTAGAGAGAGAGAGAGAGAGAGAAACAGGGAGAGAGAGAGCTGAGGCTGGCCGTGAACACGGATCCTCCAGTGTCCACCTCCCAAAGCACTGGGATTACAAGCATGCGCCACCATGCCGGGCAGTGGCCTCATCTTAAAGCCTGTCTCAAACCAATCTGCCTTGGGCAGTGGGGGCCTGTGGTTTCTCAGTGACAGGTGGGTCACAGCCACCTGCTCCTTGTGCCCCACCAACCCTAAGAGAGTAGAGGTGGCACTGCTGTGCTCACCCCTTTAGTAGGGTAGTTAGCACAGCACCTGGTACACAGGACATACACAGGAGAAGTCAACACAGAGTGCACCGAATGCAGGTTTTAAAGAGTTTATGTAGAAATAAGGAGAATGAATTAATCCTCGGCTGAAGGAGGGTCATCATTGCCAGTAAGTTTCAGGAAAAGCCTAAAAGGCTGAAGTCTTTGTATTAAATTTTTCATTGGTGCATTGGGATTCCGTGTCATAGTGAGGTTCACAGTATGCACATCTCACTTGGTCTGTCCCACACCTGCGCCCCCATTCCTCCTCCCTTCCCCTACGTGACAGTGAGATTCATAGTGATATATTCAGAAATGCACATAACATTATTTGGTCTGTTTCCTTCCTAAACCTTTCTTTCTCAAGTAATCCTGAAAACCTTTTCCAGGCAACCCTCCGATCCCCTTCCACTACTCCACGGATCACGCTTCTCATTTTCACGGGGTTCTTTTCTTTTCTTTCTTCTACATATGAGAAAAGAAACATGTGGCCCTTGATTTTCTGAGTCTGGCATATCTCGCTTAGCATGATATTCTCCGGTTCCATCCATTTTCCTGCATGTGACATAATTTTGTTCTTCTTTATGACTGAGCAAAAGTCCTTTGTGTGTATACACCCCGTTTTCCTTGTCCATTCATTTGTTGATGGACACCTAGGCTGGTCCCATAACTTGGTGGTTACAGGCCTGCGCCACCACACCCGGCTGAATTAATTCTTGAAGGAAACAAAGGATGGAACAGAAGTGCCCGTTGTGCCTTAAGCTCCCGAGGAGTGATTTAGCATTGTTTCCAGAGTAATATTTTTCAACCAAACTCTGAAAAAGGCATTATCCTGCCTGAAAAATGCCAAAGCATCCCCATGCTTTGGTTGCAGGAAAAACCAAAGACAAACAACCAACCAATGAAACATGGCCTCTCCACAAGATGGCTGCAAACCTACTTATTACGAGGCACACCAGGTTCAGAGATTCTCTTGGTACACATGCTGTTGCAGGGGCCTACAGAGATCACCGTCTTCCTGTCCTCTCTCTGGAGGACAATGTCCTGCCCTAAAGTCCCTGTGGAGGGAAGTTTTCCATCTGTGAAGAAGCCCCAGCAGAGAGGGAAGTGACTGCCTCTGGGCCTCTCACCAGTCTTCCCACCAGGAGCGCCATTTCTGCTCATACTCAGCTCAGTTCTTGAGCAGTGAACACCCTCCTCCAAGTTTCAAAATTCATTAAGAACAAGGAAGCTGGCATTTAATTGTTCTTTCAAACTGCAGGCCAGGAGGCAAGAAGGTTTTATTTCTAGGTGTGGTGTACATATTGCAGCTACATGGATGCTCCACCAGATTTCATTCAGTCCATTTTCCCATCCTTAGTCCTTTAGCGGTAGCCGGGCACCTGTCCTCGCAGAGGAGCAGTTGTCACTGCAGGTCATCCTGCAGCAAGCACTTGGGGTGGATCTGAAGCTGTGATTTCTGAATGAAGAGCTTCTTGGCGCCTGTCCCTTGAGGAACTCTCTGAATCACATAGGTGGAGACCTGAGACATGGTATGTGCAATGCTGATGTGCAGACCTGACGGGAAGCTGTGACAGTCATCACAGAGTGGAGTGACCCATCTGGCTCACAGCTTATACCCATTAGTGAAAAATGATCCACACACCCAGCTCTCTCTCCCCATTGGGTTTATATCCTGGTGAGAGGTTGTCCAGATGTTGTTTTGGAGTCTTTCCATGCCCGGCTGAGTGATTCAGCTACATTCTTCTTTTTTAGACAGTAGAGAGCTCAAAGTGACCTTCGATGGAGTCTTAAATCAGGAACGCACCTTCTCAGAATAAGAAAACAAAGGCGATGTGACTTAGAGATCCACACTAGTTGTTCAGCTGGGTAGAAGTGAAAGAAGGACAGATAGGAAGAAGAAGGCAATGTCCTGTTGCTGTCCGAGTCACTGAAGTGTTATCCTCTCCACCTGCAGGATGACGGGGGTGGGATAGAGAGAGGCTCCCCAAATTCAGGTCCATAAACTGGCCTGTAGCTATGATGACGATTTTGACTAACCAGTGAGAAATGTAAGGTGAACGTAATGAGTGTTTCATAACTTTTACTATTCATACATGTCGTTGTATAAAATTATGTTTGTCCTTCAATCCTTTTGGTTCTTCTCTGATTAAATGATGGTCATAGTAGACTATACCATTATTGAGATAACTACTGTCTATTGAATGTGTTGGGCCTGATTCATTTTTGTTATATTTGAGATAAAAAAATTACATTTTGAGAAATGCAAAATCTATAGTCTCTAAGTATGCTCTCAGGTCCCTTTCACCTCCCTGTCAGAAAGGGCGAGGAGTATATTTTCATCCATTTCTGGAATACTAGCACATTAAAATCTTTACGTGAAAAGCATCGTTTCTGTATCTATGTTTAATGTCATTTAGCTCATTTGGAATTTTCTAGTTACCTGTGGACATGTGTTTGGATGTTAAGATTCTAGTTTTGAATAAGGTTCTAAAACAATCTTCCTCAAAGTCAGGTAGTCAGTTAAGGATGCAAAACCAGTTAAAGTATGAAGAGAGACAGAGAGAGAGAGAGAGAGAAAGAGAGAGAGAATAAATATGTAGGCAGGGAGGTAACTGAGTGCCGCACACACACGTGTGTGTGTGTGATACTGGGGATTGAACCCAGTAGTATTCTACCTCTGAGCTACACCCCCAGCCCTATTTTATGTTTTCTTTTGAAACAGGGTCTCACTAAGTTGTAGAGGTTCTCCCTAAGTTGCTGAAGCTGGCTCTCCAAACTTGTGATCCTCCTGTCTCAGCCTCCCAAGTACTGGGATTACAGTATGGGCCACCAGGCCTGGATCCTGAGTGTCTTTTGAACACTTAGTCTCCTACATAGTCTTTGAAAGTATGACTTGTGTGTTCATTAATACTTGTGCTTCCCTAGAATGAAGCAGGGATTTGTTTAAAGTCCTGTCACCCTGGTACAACTGTGCAAAACACTGGTTTCCACTGCTGTTTTAAGACAAAAGACAGACTACTCTTAGCCTCTCTGAAAATGGGAATGGAACTGCAGTCCTCTTTGTTCCTAATAGTGCGCTGATAATGTTGGGAGAATGTTTCCTGTAGAAAATATTTTTTTTTAATTTTCAAAGCAAGTTAGTGTTTTTCTACCCTCAAAGACTACCACTGGGGAAAATATAAATGATCGCCTAAAGTCCAGGGAAGAGCTGTAGGGCTCTTTGTCAATCCCTGCTTGCAAAGCCAGTTTGCTTAATGTTCAATGTGCCTAAAACCTGCTTTTCAAAGTATGGAACTTGCCATACTTTCAGAGTGTGATATCATAGGAGAGATGCTGCTCCTGCAAAGCTATATACAGATGATTTTTTATTTTTTGCCAATTTAGCAAAGCTTCTTTCTACCCAATTTGGCGAAACATTCCTTTGAATGCTCAAAAGTATGCAAAAGATAAAACTAAAAATAAATGCATGGAAATATACAGTAAATTTTCCAGAGTCTGAAGTCTTCTCATTCATTGTCCAAGAACGGCTATGTATTTGATGATTCGACGACATGATGCTTAAATGACGTTGATTTAGTTAGAATGATTTTACATGGATAGTATTACTTCAAAGACAGAGAAAAAAGAAAGTTAAATGAATTTAGGAGTCTGATATAATGGTAGTGGGTCCAAATGAGCAGCAAAAGAAATCCCAATCCTTTAAGTTTATATTTAGTTTCTTTTTTTTTAATCTGACAAGCTCAATCCATGTGAGATAAAAAATGTACAATTTTCCTATAATATATTCAGTGATTAGAGCACACTATTGGGGAATACATGACAGCAAGCAAACTTTTCAGATGTAATTAATAATTACATTCATATGGACATGAGTTTCTTAAGGGAAGAGGTTCATTTTTTAAATATTTCAGAAACTTTTATTTTTTATTTCACTGCTGTTCTTTTGGTTTGTGAACAAACAAAAAGAGAATCGGCAATTATTTTGGATGGTGGAGAGTCCAAAATGAGACTCAAACACTTACTTTATTCTAAGTCAACTTTTTTTTTTTTTTTGCAGGAAATCTCATGGGCGGGTAGATAAGGCATTGATGCTGGAAAACATTTCTTTCACTAGTCATTTGGACCTTGGCAAAATTGGAATTAATAAGAGTCTTGAGGACTTTGTAGATATACTCAGGACTTTGTAGCCCTGAGTGTTTGCTAATTGAATTTGAAAGATCTCTAATCGTTCAAGATGTTAAAGATTTACTGATTTTTGCTTCGTTGAGCTACCCAGATAAATTAAGACTACAACCAAACAAGCAAAATGAAGTAGAGAATTAGTCTTCTTCAGATAAACATTTTTTTCTGGGCTTCTCAAATAATTAATGGGCTATTATTTAATTAGTTATTGATTTTTTGACTCCAAATCTCTTAGAAAATTAGCCAGGTATTTAGTTTCCTACTTGCTCATTCCCCAAAATTGAAAATGAACCTGTATTTATACTAGGAAACAACAAAATAACAGTCTCGCTAATTATTTTCTGCTTGCAATTCAAAGTGAAAATTTTCATCTCTTCTTTTTTTTAATGATAGAAATCATTAAAGCCAACAGTGTTCACAATAAGCTCATAAGGAGAAAAATTGGCTTTAAATGCCTGAGTTGACATCATAGATCTTATTTTTCACAGCAGGATACTAAATAACATGTAATGTGGCAGCAGAAGTTGAGAACAAAGACATTAATAAAAAATGAAACCAACAGAACAATCTGTCCATCCTAAAAGAAAGCGTGCCCGGTGTGCTAGCGTGGGTGGGGGACAGGAGACAGAGCTGAGTCGGTGGGGCAGGGCTGGATGTCACCAGAGTAACAAAACCTGTGGAGATGAGCAGGAGTCATCCTGACATGCAGGGCTGGGACAGCTGAGAAAGAAAGGCTAGTAGACCTTGCCAGGAGCAGAGGCACAGGCTTGTATGCCTAGTACTTAGGAGGCTGAGGCAGGAGGATTGCAGGTGGAAGAAAGGTCAGCCTCAGCAACTTAGTGAGACTCTCTTTCAAAATAAAAAAAAATGTAAAAAGGGGCTGAGGTGTAACTTGGAGGTAGAACAGCCCAGTACAGTAAGTAATTCAATAAATAAATAAATAAATAAATAGATGGATAAATAAATAAATAAGAGGAGGGGGTGGGAGGAGGAGGACAAGGGGAAGAGGAGAGACGCAGGTGGAGCAATGAGTGTGTGGGCAGGGGGCAGCAAGGTCCTGCTGCTCTCTTTGACTGGAGACAGGAGCCAGCGGGTAAGTGGTAAGAATCCTCTGTGGAGGTGTAAGGGACAATGTCTCACCACTGGAGGAAGTGAACGTGACATGGGTAGAGAAACTCGCTGGAAGTCCTTTTATCATAGTAATTTGTACACTTCTCTTTTCAAAAGTGTTAGGGGGGTGAGAGATAATTGATATAGATATAGATATAGATATGGATATAGATGATATATATACAGATGGAAAGAATCTTGGGCTCCAGGAAAGAGTTATTTTGTGTTAAAGTAAGTAAAATATTGAACATGCAGTGCTGGAGATGTAGCTCAGTAGTAGAATACTTGCATAGTATGCAGTAGATCCTGGGTCCCATGCCCAGCATGGATAGATGGATGAATGGATAGAAAGAAGGAGGGAGGGAGAAGGGGAAGGAAGGAAGGAAGGGAGGGAGGGAGGGAGGGAGGGAAGGAAGGAAGGAAGGAAGGAAGGAAGGAAGGAAGGAAGGAAAGAAAGAAAGAAAGAAAGAAAGAAAGAAAGAAAGAAAGAAAGAAAGGAAAAGAAAAGAAGAAAAGAAAAGAAAAGAAAAGAAAAGAAGGAAAGAAAAAAGAAAGGGAAGGAGGAAGTTTGAGCATGTGTTTATGCTGTGTGTTATTAGAGGGCAAGGTTCATAACATGAACATGCAGGAGATTTCACTTGTGGGTTTTTCTGTTCTCAGTTATATACTAGATGAAGTTGAATTTTCATCCATCATATATTCAAGGCAGATATGCAAAGGAATGTAAGAAAATGCTGTACCCCTGATACTGTGAATAGATACTTAATGCTATCATAATTTTCCAACAGGTTATCAAAGTAAGCAATTGCAAAACAGAACAATTTTCTCCATGTTCTTTTTCTGGCTTTATGATATGAAATTTTTACAAGTATGTTTTCTCCATATTCTATGCTTTTTATTACCTTAATCCTGGTATCATTTTAGTAATTTCTAAATGCATCATAATCTTTTGCATAATTGGTTTTATATCATTGTACTGCATATCATAGCCTTACTTTTATTACTCTATATTCATTTTCTTAACATTATTTCTAGAAAGAAAAGGAAAATAGAATGAGTCAAATCAATGTGATATTGAAGTATAAAATACAATCAGCTCCTATAGTTCATCTTAGATTAATAAACTACAGTAGGCAAGTGGATAGAATCATCATTTACCAGCTTTCAATAGCCATAGAAAATTTGAAAAAATACTATAATAGAGTTTTAATAACACGATAATTATGATAGTCAAGCAAGTCATTTCTTTGGGAAAATCCAGTTACTTCTGGATTAGATCCAGAAAAGATCTTTTCCATTCTTCTCCCTTTTCCTCTCTTTCTTTCTTACTGTCTCTTTTTTTTGGGGGGGGGGTCTCCTGTTTTTGACTGAAGAACAAGAATCCATATCTTTGTAATGAAGAAAAGTATCTGTGCTGTGACTTTATTTATTTCAGTTTGTATTACCTTCGAGTTGTATTACCTATATGTTTAGCTATAGCGAATGAATGAGACCATCATGCATATACAATTTTGTATTCTGACATTGCACCCAAGAGATAATATACCTGCTTATGCTGCTGATCTGAACAAAACTCAACTGTCCTGGTACACTATTATCACAGATTCAACTGTTTTCCTATTCTTAGGCTCCTATATTTCATGTGCTTCTTGGCTTAAAAATTTGAGGTTATAATATATATCATCTAAAGATAAATTCCCAAATAATTGAATTCATCCATATAAGCTTATTTATAATTCTTTCTCCAGGCTGAGCAATCGTTTCCCAAATATGAATTAAATTATTAATAACATTACCAGACCTGAGACTGTACCTATATCAACATAATTATTTTAGCCTTTAGTATTATCAATTCTAATCACTTGCTATTCTAAAAGAATTTGAGTGTAATATTATGTATTGATTTTTATTGTTAATACATTTATTTTATAAAAAGTTTCATTTGAAAATGTGTGACTGCTTCATAACATCCGTAGCAGCAAATACATAAATAATACCCTTTTCATAATGAATATGTTGCCAAACTCTTAATAATTTTCATTTTAAGAACTATTAGGGGTTAGATAACAGTTTTCAATGAATAATCCTGTCCCCACCATTCAGCAGCTGTGGCCCTCTGTCAGTTCCTCAGACCCTCAATGTCCGCTTCTTCATCCAGAAAAGGGAATATAAAGAGTTACCTCGATACAGTTTTCTGGAGAGCTAAATGGCAGATATAAGAATAGTTGAACATGTAATAAATACTGAATAGTATTAGCTTGATGATATTACCAAGCTGTGAAGCAGGGGCCAAAACAAAAATAAAATTTTTATAGCTTTTGCTTAATGGAATTTATTTATATCCCAGTAAATAATAAAGAAGACATTTATTAATTAATTAATTAATTAATTTATTTATTTATTTTGTGGTACTAGGAATTGAACCCAGAGGTATTTTAGCTCCGAGCTATACCCTCAGATCGATTTTATTTCTTATTTGGAAACAGGGTCTCACTAGGTTGCTGAGAGCCTATTGCTGAGGCTATCCTTGAACCTGCCATCCTCCTGTCTCAGCCTCCCAAGTACTAGGATTACAAAGCGTATCCCACCATGCCTAGCTATAATGAATCCATTTTAAAGGGGCTATCTTAGGCCGGGCGTGGTGGCGCATGCTTGTAATCCCAGTACTTTGGGATGCGGAGACCGGAGGATCCGGGTTCGCGGCCAGCCTCAGCTCTCGCTCTCTCTCTCCCTCTCTCTCCCTCTCTCTCTCTCTCTCTCTCTCTCTCTCTCTCTCTCTCCTTAGTGAGGCCCTCCGCAACTTCGTGAGACCCGGTTTCAAAATAAAGTATAAAAAATAGGGCCGGGGGCGTAGTGCGGAGGTAGAACGCCCCTGTGTTCAAACCCCGGTACCGCAAAAAAAAAACAAAAAACAAAACAAAACAAAACAAAAAAAAACAAAATTAAAGGGGCTATCTTAAAAGTGAAGTGAGCAGAAATGTGTTAATAAGTATTATAAATAATATCTGATTTAAAACTTCACCATGTAGAAATCTGAAATTAGTGTAAATATGCTATTTCTTCACCCAATACTCTCTTTAAGAATAATTGTGCCGGGCGTGGTGGCGCACGCTTGTAATCCCAGTACTTTGGGAGGCGGAGACCGGAGGATCCGGGTTCGCAGCCAGCCTCAGCTCTCTCTCTCTCTCTCTCTCCCTGTCTCTCTCTCTCTCTACCTAGTGAGGCCCTCCGCAACTTCGTGAGACCCGGTTTCAAAGTAAAGTATAAAAAATAGGGCCGGTGGTGTAGCGCGGAGGTAGAACGCCCCTGGGTTCAATCCCCAGTACCGAAAAAAAAAAAAAAAGTGTAATTGTATTCAAAAGATTTGAGATACAAGCATACAGGCCAAAATATGTTTTCTATTCGAAACTTGCCTCAAGATGTTTACTAGTAGCCAGGAGTGGTGGCGCAGTCTTGTAATCCCAGTACTTTGGGAGGCAGAGACCGGAGGATCCGGGTTCGCGGCCAGCCTCAGCTCTCTTTCTCTCTCTCTCTCTCCCCCCGTCCTCTCTACTTAGTGAGGCCCTCCACAACTTCATGAGACCCGGTTTCAAAATAAAGTATAAAAAATAGGGCCGGGGGTGTAGCGCAGAGGTAGAACGCCCCTGCGTTCAATCCCCAGTACTGCAAAAAAAAAAAAAGATGTTTACTAGTAAACTATATAGTATCATCCTGAAAAGTAAATGACTCCTGTTAGAATAAATAAGAAAGATATTTCCATAAGATAATTTAGGCTTTTATTACTATTTCTCCACATTTTTTTTTTTTTTGGTCAGATTGAATCTTCCCGAAGGACTAGAAAAGATCTCATAGCTCCTTCCACAGTTTCGAAGATAGCACATTGTGGACGGCTGAATTGGGTTCATTTGACAGTCTGAAAAGTGTTGACAGACACTCAGGTTTTCTTGATGAAAAGCGGTGTATAATTAGTTTATGAGATAGACTTTTCTCTTTCCTAATTTTAAAAAGAGATTGGCAAATGATGTTCTGTCAGTTAACTCTTAGATCGAGGGGGGAAGTATTGTAATTCTGGGAAAGTAAAACTAAACACTTAGGAGCTAGGAGCTAAGTTTCCCCTTACTACTGTGAACCTGGAGAGTAGGAATGAGAGAATGGGGAGATGGTCAGACACTGCCTTGGAATTTGGTTTTTCAGGTGCATGGCATAAAGTGGGCAGTCGGTGAATTTGAATTAAGTGCCAAATACAAGTACTGTGTGTGTGTGTGTGTGTGTGTGTGTGTGTGTGTGTGTTTGTGTGTGTGTGTGTGTGTGAGAGAGAGAGAGAGAGAGAGAGAGAGAGAGAGAGGACAGAAGAGAGAAGACAGAAGAGAGAAGGAGAGAGAGAGAGAGAGCAGGCCCCATTGGAAACCTAATGCCAGCATACAGGGGAACCCACCCCAACTCACAGCAGTTACAAGCAACTCAGCCCCCAGCTACACTGACCTCCAGACCCACACCCAGCAGTTGTTCACAGAGATCCCTTTGACTCGCTGAAAATAGTCTATTCTTCCCTTTGCTTTGAGAATGGTTCCTCCTTTGTAGAAAGAAGAAAAGGGTATTGGTTCTCTATGGTCACTGTATCACGTTACCACAACCTCAGTGGCTTAAAAACCACAGTTCTCATTGTACTGGCCTGCAGGTTGAGACTGACAAGGACCTGTCGGGCTAAACTCCAGCATGCTCACACCTGCGCCCTTTGCTGAGTGTGCTAGGAGGAAGCCCAAGACCTGCTTTCCAGCTTCTGCTGTGACCTGCCCTCCTTACTTGGCCCTCTTTCTCCATCTCCAAAGCCTGAACCTTTTTGACCACTTTCCTCTAGTATAGATTCCCAAACTTATTATCACCCCTTTTAAAACAAAACAAAACTCAGTGTCTCCCTTCCCAAAATCTACCTCTTTTAAGTGAATAAGCAAAGATGCGGTGACAAATCTGTGTTATGTATCTATTTCCTCCCACCACCTTTGGAGGGCAGCATCATGCACTTTGGGAACCTGTGCCTAGTCCTCTTCTTTGACCACCACTGGAAAAGAGTCTCAGCTTTTAGTGACCTGTGTGATAATATTGAACCCACCCGTGTCCTCCAGGGTAATCTCTACCTCCAATTCTTAGCTCACACCTGCCATGTTCTCCAGCCCAGGGAATTTAGAGGTTCTGGGAATCACTGTGTGTACATGGTCAGGGAGGACATTCTCTGCCTCCCACAAATACCCAGGTCTGTAATGCCAGCTCTCCGATCTCTAATTCTCATCTGCTGTCCTCATCCATGGCATACTCATTGTCCCTTGTCCTCTGTGTCATGGTTCAAGTCTCAAATACATTTCTCTTTCTCACAGGCATATCCTAATGTCTGAGTCCTCGCATTTATTCTACTATCGCCATCATTTTTCCGTTCATAACACTCATCGGTCATGGAGAATGTGTGTCTTTACGTGTTGTGCATTGCTCCCCCACACATCTGTAGGCAACACATCTGTGTTACACCGTAACACATCTTCTGCATCCACCATGATGCGCAGTAGGGAGTTGTCTTCTGTTTTTTTTTTTTTTTTTGCTTCTATAATGAAATGTCCGAGACCGGGTCATTTATAAATCAAAGAATTTTATCTCTTGCAGTTCTAGAGGCTGAGGAGTCCAAGTGCATGGTGCCAGCATCAGCCGACATCGGATGAGGGTCTTCTCTCTGCATAGTAGAATAGCACAGGCCATGTCCCAGAGGGAGTCAGCTCAGAGCAGGCGCAGGTCCCTGGTTCTCTTCACGTAAACCCACCAGCGCCACCACGTGGGGCCCACACTCAGGACATCATATAATCCAAGTCACAGCTCCAAGGCCGCCTTCAAATACCACTGACCTGTGACTCTAGGGATTAAGTTCCCAACACAGGCATTCTAGGAGACATATTCACAAAATAGCAGGAGAAAGTAGATGGCCATTTTTGAATAATTCCATGAGTGGTTTGTTGAAGTCGATTGATTGACAAAACTAGTTCTAAACCCCTTTAAGTACAAGAATAAAAACTTGTTATTGAAGACCTAGCTAAAGCTCAGTCACTAAAACATCCTATAAATGTTCAGTTTCTACAGGCTTCTAGTGACAATGCCCAAGAATGAACTGCAAAAAGAAAAAAAAATGCAAAAAGATGCAAGAGTCAGACATTAAAATGCAATATTGTAACTGAGCTCTTGTAAAGCAGATAGACAGATGCTTCATTTTCCAAAGTATATTCAGTAAAATGAATAAAAACTTAACTATATTGTGGAAAAAGAGACATAATTCATTGGGCAGCCACATCTCATTTTGTGTGTGTGTGTGTGTCATTATAAGAGTAATAATGCTCAGACAGCTGGTCAGCCCACCAGTCCTAGAAATGGCTGATTAAAATGTTTTCTCTAGAGAAAAAAAAAATAGCAAAAAACAAAAACAAACTTTACGCTTAAATTGAGAGGCGGGTGTTAAACGCCAATCAGCAGCAGAATTTGGAGGTTCGCACATTCTCATTTCTTCTTGGGCAGCGTGCCATCAGCAAGATGTACATAAAGGTTTTCTTGTCTCAGAGTTTTTATGGTTGATGTTAAAAAGTGCTATTGAGTGAGGCCCATAATTGTAGCAGTCTCCTCCTAATTTCCATGTAGAAGGGTCATCGCCAATGATCAGGCAGAATTGAGAGCCTTACTGCAGGAAACATTGGGAATATGAACAGTGGTCATGAGGGACATTACATACACAGACCACCTTCAGAAATTCTTAATATTCCAAGTACACAAACATGTTTTTCTTAGCTCTTCAATTATAGATGTGTGTATGTAAAAACTAAAAAAAAAAATGGAAATAAAATGATCGAGGGGCGGTAAGAAGCTCATTTATATTTGGTATTTTGGTTTCATTCTATAGTTGTTATATAATGTGGTGTACCTTTTTACACTTACAAGTAAAAGGAGAAACAAATTGATATTTGCTTTATGTCCTCTATTAAGTCCTTAATCCTTACAGGAATCATTTCAGATGTGAGATATAATATATAATCTTTATATATAAAATCACTTATGCTCAGAGAGGCCAAACACTGGCCCACGGTCCGCCAGTGAAGTGGCGTACCTCACAATGTTGTATACACACAGAGCATCTAGACCTAAAATGAATGGCAGAGAAAGAAGAAATAACTGTAGTCACTTCCTGTAACTTAATTATGGAGATTAGAAAACACATGAATGCAAATATCTCTAAACCTGCTCAGCATTTCTTAAAGATGTATATAAAATACAATGATAGCACAACAGGTATTTATATTAATATGAATGTCTAAAGACACATTTTTTCCAGAATAATTTCAAAATAATTAGTCTGCTTCCTCATTTAAACTATGAGGATGTAGAATAAAGAGTTACGTGGTTTCCTTTTAGTTCCAATTTGCAATGATGTTAATGTGTTTATGTGATTTATTTACATTGTGTGCTTTTAAAACTTAGCACCCAGCCAGATGTGGTGGTGCACACCTGTAATCTCAGTATTGGGAGGCTGAGCCAGGAGGATTGCAGGTGGGAAGCCAGCCTCAGCAATTTAACAAGGCACTTAGTAACTTAGTGAGACCCTGTTTCAAAATAAAAAGTAAGATAGGGCTGGGAGTGTAGCTCAGAGGTAGAATAATACTGGGTTCAATCCCAATTACAACAACAACAACAACAATTTAGCACTTTTTATATGTTACTCTAAACAAATCAAATTTAAAAAAATCTGCAATGTGGTCAGAAGATAATTATCATCAATGGATTGCATAGTGGGGTTGTTTTGGAATGCTACTCGGAATTTTGTCACGAGTACAATGTTGAATTTCATTTTGCTCAGGGAATTAAAATGGATCCTTTGCAATTTCAGACTAAACTGATAAAGGAAGCAAATCTCTATGGGATGTTAGGACCTCAAATTATTACCAGAAAGATTATAAAGGTTATGATTTGTGGGTACACAGACGTCACCATGGGCAGGATTCCGTGGCACCTGCAGATCATTTTCAAGAAGCCCGGGGTCCTTGAACTTTGGTAGGTGTGCCTCTTCATTCATGTCTTGCTCACATCAGTTATGAATCACAAGAACTATATCTGGCTCAAAACTCTATACTTGCCTTGTACTGAATGCCTAAAATTTTGCCGTAATAAGCTACTTTGAAGGAAGAATATACATATATACTGTGAAGGAGGAATATATATGTAAAATATAAATATATATGCAGATATAATACACATAAAATATATACATATATAATCCATTCTGTAGTGTAAACATATATATCTATGTATATATATATATATTTGATTCTCTAGTTCAAACCTACAAAAACCATCCAATTTTCCATTCAAATAGCATGTCATAACTTGAGCCTTGAATTTGTGAAAATATTTTAAGAGGATCAGCGCACCTGATCCCTAAGAAATGGCATTGGATTAGCCAGCTTCATACACCGAATGTGAATTGAAGTCATGATTTCTTCCAAGCGAAACACCAGGCTTTGTGGAGGCATCAGAGATGAATTGGCTCGTCCAGCCTCCAGCAGCTGTTAGGTGGGAGGGAGGATTCTATGCTGATGGTAGCTTACATTTGAATGACAATCGACGTTTTACAACATATTCCTATTTGCCTTTATAATTTGATTTTTTTTTCAGGAAGCTGAACTGCAATAGAATTATAGGACTTGACAACTAAAGGCAGTACCAGAGCCATTGTTCTTTCTTTCAGTCCGTCATGTTATCCATCTCTAATAAAGCATCCAAACATATTTCTGAAGCAGACTTCAGACACAGATCCCCAACCATTAAAAAAAAAAAATCCCATAACAATTCACACATCAATGACCACAGCAGAAGATTGGAGAATTCAACTTTTTGTCATGCTAGGTTAAAATAACTTCAGTGCAGTTTTGACAGTGCTGTATTTTGTCTTCAGTGTTTCTGGAGGTAGAATCATGCCACGATGGGCTAAATACTTTCTGGGTCCAGAACTCAGGAGGTTGAAGACTTTTCCAAATGTCTCCTAATGAATTTGTGTCAGAGCTGGGTGTTCCACCTGCTCTGGTAGCACCGGAACTCCAGGTCTCTCTCTCCATGTCGTACCACCCCACAAGGTTTAACTTGTTGGGAGAGAGCTCACGAGGTCTCTCATAACTTGGTGGGAGGAAGCTCACTGTAAATTGGGGCATGAACGTCAATTTTGCTCACTTGAGACAGGATTAGAGGAGGAAATGGACCACAGTGCTGTGACTCCTCCCTCCCATGGAAATCCACTAACCCTTACTTAAAGCCACTTTAATTAAAATACCAAGCCGGGCGCGGTGGCGCACGCTTGTAATCTCAGTACTTTGGGAGGTGGAGACCAGAGGATCCGGGTTCGCGGCCAGCCTCAGCTCTCTCTCTCTCTCTTTCTCTCTCTCTCCCTGTCTCTCTCTTTCTCTCTCTCTCTCTCTCTCTCTCTCTCTCTACCTAGTGAGGCCCTCCGCAACTTCGTGAGAGCCGGTTTCAAAATAAAGTATAAAAAAATTGGCCGGGGGTGTAGCGCGGAGGTAGAACGCCCCTGCGTTCAATCCCCGGTACCGCAAAAAAAAAAAAAAGAAATACCAGGAGGTGATGCGGGCAATAGTGTTGTGGATATCTATTCCAAGACACTCCTTTGACTTCTTATGACATGAACTCGGGCATTCCAGTCAAGCCTATGATATGTTTCTTAGAACAGTGTTCCAAAATACACACAGAATGTATAGATGGCAAAAAATCCAATTATATATAAATGTACTAGTACCTGTCTGCTCCATTGAGGGGTCGACAACCCCGTATGTAAAGGCAAGCTATATTGCTAATAGGAGGTTACCCATTCACCAAAATGCTTAAAGATTCCCTGTGTTAAAATTAAAGCATCCAGGGCATGCCTTGCACACTTTCCTGAAAGGTCCACCTCCCCAAACAGTTAGACTTTTCTCATTCTAAGAATCCATGTTTACGTACCCACAGGCATGATTTACCTGTAGTGCCAACCTGACACACAGCTCCCCAAACTCTGCTATTCTCCCTCCCCGCATGGGACACCAGGCAGGATCCTGGCTCAGCACTGACCTGCCAGAGGACTTGGAGTCTGCCTCCTTCCCCATTGCCACCACATTAGAGTCACAGTTTGAGCTTCTGTGGTGATGAGCTGAGGCTGCCTCGGTGGGCCAGGAGTCTCTGCACTGTTAAGTATTGGCTAAGTATCCCCCTCTTCTTGGAGTGTCTCTTGATCAGACTTCTTACCACTACTCCTCATGCAGGGCTCACCTCAGAATCTGCTGCTACACAGCTGGTGAGCCATTGCCTCTCTGAGCTCCCTTCCCCTGCATGTCGGTGAAGCCTGGATATGAATATTTCAGCATTGCTAGTCTGTTTCTCCCACTCTTGTAAGGTATCCTCAAGTGCAGCTAGCATGTTTTATTCATCAATATAAACTCAGAGTCAAGCCAATGACTAGAACACACATGCTTGTAGAATTACTGAATAAATGGATGGGTGAATGGATGGTTGGGTACTTATGTTAGTCAGGCTTGTCCAGAGAAATAGAACATGTAGAAACAAAGAAATAGGCATATATCTATATCTATACAAAGATACAGAAATAGACATACTTATATATGTAGACATATTTCTACACAGATGTAGATATATGTCTATCGTATATGTTCTATCTGTAGATGTCTTCATATGTCTATATCATAGACATAGAATGTCCCCTGAAGAGCTCATGTATTAATGTTCAGAGCTGATGTAACTAAGTCATGAAGGCTGAAGGCTGTAGCTTCATCAGTGGATAAATCCATTGTGATGGATTTATGGGGTATTAACCTCAACAGGTAGGGTGTGATTGAAGGAGGTGGGTCCCTGGGGTGTGGCCTTGAGGATTATATATGGTCCCTATTCCCCTTTCTTGCTCTCTCTTGCTTCTCACTTACAGGATGTGAGAGTAGATCCTTGCTCTCTCCCTCTCTCTGCTTCCTGCCGCCATGCCTTGAGCTCTGTAGACCCGGCCTCACATGAGCTGAAACTCTGAGATCTCCAAAAACTTTTAGCAAATAAATCTTCCTCCCTCAAAGTCGTGTGGTCAGGTGTGTTGGGTCACAGCAATGAGAATGTTGACCAGGAGAGTTTATGCCTATGACCCGATATGTTCTAGTTTGAAGGCTGGTAGGCAGGAGGCTGAAGAGCTCCCTGTCACTCACTGGAGACTCAGCCTTTTGTCCTATTCAGGCCTTCAACTAATTGGAAGAGACCCACCCACTGAGGTGAGCAGTAGACTGCGTTCAGTCTACCCATTCCAATACTAATCTCTCCCCAAAAAACTCACAGAAACACTTAGGATAATGTTTGACCCAATATTTGGGTACCTCATGGCACAGATAAGTTGGTGAACAACATACTCTGTGGCTAATTTTTCTCAATTAAAATACTCTTGGGTTGTGTGAAATTGCTAGGAAAATACTCAGAATTCATGATGGTCTCCTTGCAAAATGTCAGGGTTTTTAATCAGGTTTCTTGACTAAAAGAATAAAATATAACTTTTTGTCTATTTCTGGTTGGGACCTGTTTGAGAACTCATGTATTGTTTCCTCTATTCTGTTTATCATGGGAGCACAGCAAAAATTCCCAATGAACAATTGTTAAATTGAAGAGAAAAATAAATGTCTTCACAATGAAAAATAAAAAGCCTAGAATAAATATGGCAGGGGTAGTTGAAGTCCAACTAAGTAAAATTGAAGTGAAGAACAGCCGCATTTCAGCATGAACAGAATCTTAAAAACTTCAAAAAATGTAACATATGCCAAAGAACTTCTACAGTGTTCTGTACAGGTGCCTGTGGTATGATGACTATTGGCCCTCTAGTTGTGCTGTGCCTTATCCCTGGAGCCTGTGAATAGGTTCCTTATAAGGCAAGATGGGATTTATAGATGTGATTAAAGTCCTTAACATAGAGATCCTCCTAGATCTTGTGGTATGACCAGTCTAACCACATGAGCTCCTAAAGCAGAAGGAGGAGCCAGAATAATGGGTCAAAGTGATGGGACATGAGGACCTAACCCACCATTGCTGACCTCGGAGGTAAAAAAATGGGGGCATAATCCCAGGGAATGTGGAGCCTTTAAAGTCTGAGAAGGACTGTCTGTTTAGTGCCAGCAAGAAAATGAGGGTAGTAATCAGTCTATAAAATCATTCTCCCAAGTACACCAAACTGGATGGTACCACCAACCCGAATCAATAGGAGGCACAGCCTCCCCCCCTGGGCCTCCAGAAAGGACCACCTTGATTTCAAAGTGAGAATATGTTGATTTTTATCTGGCAAGCCCTTCTGAGCTATGAAACTAAAATATAATAACACCTGTGCTCTCCAAAGGTACTAGATTTATAGTATATTTTTTCTGGAAGCAAAGGAAAATTATTAACCTGAATGATAAATGATTATTAACATGGTGGATTAAATAGCATGCCCATGGGGTGGGAGTTCAGGAGTAGCCTGGCTGGGGGGTTTGCCCAGGTCTTACATGGTTGTAGTGAAGGTCTTGGCTAGGACTTGCCCTCGCCTGGAGGCTCCACTGGGAAGCATCTCCTTTCAAGTTTTTTCAGGCTCTCTGCAGAATTCCTTCCTTCCTGGCACCATCAGTGAGGGGCTGGCTAGGGCTGTTCCCACAGATGCCAAGTTTCCCCAGCATGGTCCCTGTTGTGAGGCCACAGGGAGCCTCTGCAGCCCCAGAGGAGCAGGACAGAGTCTTACATGACGTCTCACTACCTTTACAACACACTGTTGGTTAGAAGCAAGATACAGTACTTTATCACAAGGATGTGAACACCAGGGATGGAATCACTGGGTTACATGAGGGTCATTTACACTCTGTTCGTTTTTTTTTTGTTTGTTTGTTTGTTTTTTTGCGGTACTGGGGATTGAACCCAGGGGCGTTCTACCTCCGCGCTACACCCCTGGCCCTATTTTTTTTTCTTTATTTTGAAACCGGGTCTCACGAAGTTGCAGAGGGCCTCACTAAGTAGAGAGAGAGAGAGAGAGACAAGGAGAGAGAGAGAGAGAGAGAGAGAGAGAGAGAGAGAGCTGAGGCTGGCCACGAACTTGGATCCTCCGGTCTCTGCCTCCCAAAGTACTGGGATTACAAGCGTGCGCCACCACGCCAGGCCACACTCTGTTCTTTTCTGAGTCATGACATAATCCCTTTTCAGTGACTAAAACATTTACAATTTTTTAAATGTTATGGAAGGGTTACTTTGTTATAATTTCTGAACTCATTCTATAGAGTTTACTTTATTTGCCTATTTTTTTTTTCGGTACTGGGGATTGAACCCAGGGGTGTTCTACCTCCGCACTACACCCCCGGCCCTATTTTTTATACTTTATTTTGAAACCGGGTCTCACGAAGTTGCGGAGGGCCTCACTAAGTAGAGAGAGAGAGAGAGAGAGAGAGACAGGGAGAGAGAGAGAGAGAGAGCGCTGAGGCTAGCCGCGAACCCGGATCCTCCGGTCTCTGCCTCCCAAAGTACTGGGATTACAAGCATGCGCCACCACGCCCGGCTCTTTATATGCCTATTAGGGGCATTAGAAATACTCTGAAGTAGTCTCACCTGATGTCCAGGGGTTACATCCAAATTATTCATCTTATTTTCCATTCACAGATTAGATGTACACATTTGGAAACAAACAGGTATACAAATAAAATGTTCTCTATGAAATTCCTAGTGCATTTTTATATCTACTTTTATGGGAGGAATTCCAGGCGAAATATCTGGAATTTGCTTTCTAATTATAAAATTTTAAATAATAAACAAATTTACCATTTAAAGAGCTGGGAATTTTTCAGATGAAAGTCAGCCAGATGTGCAGGTTCTGTGCTTATCTACCACCTAGGAACATACCCCTCCTCGACAGTGGTCTCCCATTCATTTATAACTAAGAGTTTTAATTCTTTATGGATCAATAAATATGATGACATTGAAGATCCTGAAACAGCATTTGTGTGTGTGTGTTTTTTTTCCTGTGTTTGGTTTTGCATGGCTCCCATTGACTGGACTCTATACGATGCTTGAGCATGCTTCTATCTGTGCCCAAGAAATATTTTTATTTAAACAATGTAATCTATTGAGTATCACTTGAAGGGCTTTGACAAAGGACATTGTGTTGTAGGTCAATTTCTTATGCTTTCTTAAATATTTCTATTTTTCTTGCAAGAAAATCCGGGAGATTTATGACTACTTTGTTAGCAAATTAATGCCAACGGGGAAAACAAAAGAAAATGGCATTCTTTCTATTCTCTGCCTCTGAAATTATAATTAAAATTGTTGTTGGATGCTTCCTGGCACTATTGATATTATAATCACCATCCATTAGGGGACTGACATTGCCTGCTGTAATTCAGGCCTCTGTCCTCATTTATTGTTAGATATTTTACAATCCATTTGATGTGTCCATCATTCGGTGGCTGCGGCCAAGATGACTGATGCTACCCTGCAGGCCACAAACTGTGGCTTCATTCCCCACCCTCTAAGCCCATCCTATCTGGATGACTTTGGGGACATTTTATTTATTCTCCAGTTATCATTTCTACATCCACTGTTCATTCAGTATTAGAAGCAGCAATCCTGGTGGTTGGATGAAATGTCCTAACCGGAATCAGAAATGGAACGTACAAAGTTACTATGGTAATATTTTACTTGTTTACTTGTTTTACTCAATTTTTGTTGGGTAATACTCTCTTTGGGCCCTGATAACATTTAGAGTAGTAACAAGTATATATATATATATATATATATATATATATATATATATATATATATTTCTCCATGAACGTTACTAGAATTTTCATATCATACATTAAAAATCACAATCACATTATAAAAGGAGCATATACTCATTGTAGAACATTTAATTTGGAAGGATGGAAATAGAATACAGCTGCAGCCCCATCTCCTAGAATTCAACTTCGTACTTTTTTCTCATCCTCTGCATGGATGTGTTCTCTAGACAGAGGCATGTCCGTGTTGACGCATGAGCAAGAAACATGCTAGACTGTGACCCCCCTCTCCTCTCTTCTTCCATGGCATCCTGCGACATCACCCCGGTCCATCCCTGTCACTCCTCACTGATGTTCAGTCCTTAGAACGCTCATTGTGGGAGCTTGCTTTCCAGGCTCCTGGTAGCCCAGATACCGCCCTCCTTGACTCTCCTGTTGCCCACTTCCTTCCTGTCTGGGGTCTATCTCGCCCTTCCCTGGCTCCTTGCTGAAGGGGTGGGAAGGACTCTTCCTGTTTCATGGCAGTCTAGGGCAAGCGGCTCAGCTCTGCTGAGCTGGTGGCCTGAAGTGCCCTCAAGGAATCATTCATGTCATGGGCAGTGGGGTTGGGACCCTCTCCTTGGGCTGTTGCTGCTTTCCTTTCTAACATAGATGGGCTGTGGCTTTCTGTGTGGGAAGCACTCAAATATGAGCACCATTCCTGCGACATATTTATTGGTTCCTTAGAGGGCCCAATGCACCCTGCTGTCTGCCTCTTCCTTCTCCAGTTTTCCCATGGTGTCTTGTAAAAAGGACCTCTTCAGCCAGTTCCCGTGGGGTACAGCAGCAAGACTAAAAGCATAGCCACCTTCCTTAATGTCCATTGCACCCTGCAGCCACTGGTTAGACCCTCCCCACGCTTGATGGACAGCTGGTGGAGCATGTGATGAAGCTGTATATTATGTCCCTATCACACTGAGCTACATTATGATGTGAGACTACAGTGCATCAGGAAAAGTATATTAAAAAAAATGCCAGGCGTGGTGGCGCACGCTTGTAATCCCAGTACTTGGGAGGTGGAGACCGGAGGATCCGGGTTCGCGGCCAGCCTCAGCTACTTAGTGAGGCCCTCCGCAACTTCGTGAGACCTGGTTTCAAAATAAAGTATAAAAAATAGGGCTGGGGGTGTAGCTCGGAGGTAAAATGCCCCTGGGTTCAATCCCCGGTACCGCAAAAAAAAAAAAAAAATAAGAACTGGGTGTGGTGGTACATGCCTGTAATCCCAGTCTTTGGGGGGCTGAGACAGGAGGATCGCAGGTTCAAGACCAGCCTCAGAAATTTGGTGAGATCGGTCAGCAACTTAGTGAGGCCCTGTTTCAAATTAAATAAATAAATAAACAAATAAATAAATAAATAATAGGGTTGGGGTTATAGCTCAGAAGTAGAATGCCTCTGGGTTCAACCTCAATTATCCACCCCCCAAAAAAAATTAAAATTAAACTAAATTAAAAAAAGATTTATAAGTGATATAAGATATCACTTATAAGGATATCTTATAAGTGATAAGATATCAGCTGTTGAGCTTCATAATGCCTCTGCATGCAGATGAGCTTGGCCCACCTACTTGTCTGTTTTTGTTCTTGTAAATAATGGCTGTTGAGATTAGATTGCAAGTTGCTTTGTTGTGAGAGAGGTGGACACAGTAGCAGCTTATGCATTTCCACTGGGACCCTGGGGGATGTTCCTGGGCAGACCTGTAGGTACACAAGCCCTGAGTAGGAGGAGCAGGAGCAGGGCTAATGTTTGTTCCATTTCTTTGCTTTGCTGCTATTATTACTTTTATTATTATATTATTATTATTATTATTATTATTATTATTCTGGGGATTGAACTCAGAGGAATTCTACCTCCAAGCTACACCCCTAGCCATCCATTTTCATTTTTACTTTTGAAATGATCTTGCTGAAATGATTTCTTTTGAAATGATCCTCCTGTCTCAGCCCTCCAAGTCCTGAGATTACATGTATGTGCCACCATAACTGGCTTTCTTTGCTCATCTTTGAATCATAGTCCAATCTTGATTTCGAGGCCTGAAGTCTGACCGTTGATTTTGTTGATTCCCATCCCAAATCATTCAGTAGTACATTCAGTCCATTTCAGCCTTAACTTCCGAGTGAACTGAACTGCCATTTTAAAGAAAAAAATGGCCTTTCCATTTTTAAGTAGAGGGAGACTATATATTTTACCAAAGCACCCCAAACGGAAATCTACCTGATGAATTTTTCATATAGCTTTTCATTTTCTTTCAATTTACCTTTTAGTTTTATTTCAACATAGAAAGCTTAAACAGCTGAGCCACAGTGAATTCTCCATGGAGTACAAGCATCTTCTAGTTGTAGCTTGGGCGAGACACCTGCCTTGGTACCTGCAGTACCTTACCAGCAAATAAACACAGTGCTTTTATTTATGTCTGTTTAATTAGTTATCTTAAGCTATTTGATTCCTGATCTTTACATGTGTTTATTAACTTAAGTTGTAATGAAAAAAATCTCTTTGGTTATGTAGCTAAAGCTTTGGGTCTGACTGCAGCACAACCTAATGTCACCATTTAACCCTGCGAGCTTCTGTTCTCTGTTATTATAAACGGGGACAGATCATCTCTGAGCTTCTTCCAGTGGAAAAGACTTGCATCTCTATGTGAACTTTTATTTTTAATTGCATAGTCTTACTTAACTTACACAGTCTCTATTTAGGTCAGGTCCTCATGACAATAGTTAACGATAGTTAATATCAAGGCTCTCTTCCAAAATAAAGTCCCTCTTGCTTTCTTTCCCAAACTCGTGTTTGCCAAGGAATGCAAGGTGATAGTACTAATGATCTACGTGCTGTTGGCTGTTCCTAAGTCAAAGGCAGCTCCATTTGTCTTCCTTTTCTTCTGCACACAGAAAACAACATGAGTGACAAAGAGAATTGCTGGGCATTAACAGAAGTGGAGGGCAGGAGGAGCGTCTAAAAGTTTGGCTGCCTTTTTTTCTGGGTCATCAGAGTCAAATTTCACATCACTTAAAAATTATCCTTTACTGACAGAGTCACCTTTCAAAGAAGCACGTGCAATTTCAATATTTCAAGATTCATGCAGTCATGCCCTAGAACTTAAATCTTTAATTAAATGTGGTGCATTGGGCCAACACTCCCCTTTCGGTTTGCTCTGCATCACTTATGTGACTAGGGAGAAGTTTTCACTGTCCTGTGTGTGAGGTGTGTGTGTGTGTGTGTGTGTGTGTGTGTGTGTGTTTCTCTTTGGCTTTACAGGAGATAAAATGCAAGGGAATGAAAACTATCTGTGGTGTCCTATGCTGCTTGTAATGTGAGTCCATTTCTAATTAGCACGAATGGAGTGACATTGTCACTAAAATAGTGAAAATATAAAACTACCTGTGGAACTGCATTAGCAAGGCTTCTGAGACTGTTATTTAGAAAACACACACACACACACACACACACACACACACACACATTATGCCTGCTCATTGTGCTATTTTGTGACCCTGAATTAGGTCTACGCGTGCTAAATGATGGCTTCTTAATTTACACTGATAGGAACGCCCTTCTTGAAAGGGACTTGATGTTTCCTTCCTCCAGCGCAGAAACCTCGCTTCCTAGCATTTCCTCCTCAATTGCTGTGACAGAGGGACAGGGATATCACTTATGAGTCATTTTTAAGTCTCTAATATAAGCACACATTGAGTTAAAGTACAGTATTAATTTTTCTCTGAATAAATGCCCAAAATGTCCCCAGAATGTTGCAAAGCAATTTATATTTTATATGGCATCTGAGTCAAAGAGCAAGGAGATATCACAGAATTCTTTAGGATTTTAATATTTAGATTTATAGAACATTGGCCTCCCCCTCTTGTAATTTTACAATTTCCTCTCTGCTCCGGGGCATGTGGCAAGTCAGCTCTGCCACCTTGCGCTTCCAATCTTCCAGAACACTCTGTGCTCAGGCTCACCCCTCTCTCCAGTATGGCAGCCTCCTCTGTCCCTTCAAAAGGAGCTCTCCTCTGTCCCCAGCAGCCTTTGCGCCTGGACACTCCAGGTGCCCCTGGACAGCATGTGCCTTTGAGTTTTACTTATGAAATTATATTACAAGAGATCCACAATTATTAAAGATAATTTGTGGATTCCACTGTAGACCTGAAGCCAGAAATGAACAGGGTTGCTGATCCAGCTCCAACACTTAGTATCTATAAATAATACTGTTGTGGTCTTAGAAGGTGAGGATGGCAGGGACAGCCTCTCTGCTCATTAAGTCATTTAAGGATGCTTAACTCCTAGCCCTGTGCCTCCCACTCATCTTACAGACTTCCTCTGAAAGGCTCACTTTATCCCAAAGGGATAGTAAACCTGAGGACACGATCTATTTTACAAATTTATCTGAATACACACTTCCAAATTAGCCATCCGCGGAGCACTTCTATGTTGATGTTATAATTTGTGCAACTTTTGTTGTTGGCAATTCATTTAGAATTTAAATGCTGCAGGTTCATAAACCAGCACAATGGGTTAGAGAGAGCACTTTTGATCAGCTTGTCAGTGAAGGAGTATGGGTGTGTGTGTGCGATTCCCTGTATTCCAATTTGTACTAGCACAAGGAGTGTTTCCTGATTCCCTAAGTGGACCCTGTGTTCTTGAAGCTCTATAGTGTACGTTATTTTTAAAATGATTATTTTTAAGCACTTATGAACTTTCAAAATGAAATGAAATTATCTTTTAATTCCTAAAAATGTCCTCCTTGGTGTAGTCTGAGTCTGATCTGAGTGTGACTTCGGCGTGGTTTTGACGTGAGCGCACCTCAGTCAAGGGCATGCTTTCCCTGTCTATTAGCTGCTCTTTGTCTGAAGACTTTTGAAATGGGCTTTCTTGCCCCTTTCTTCACCAGCCAGTATCTGCATTTTCTAATTAAGATTCTATTAGCTATCTTCAGTTATATTTTGTCATTCAAACACGCATTTCTAGACTCTGAATTGGATAATATTAATTTCTATCTTAATAATTAGAATGCTATTTGTATTTCATGTCTGAACTTGGCTGTCTCCCTCGTATAATATAACTATGAGATTGTATCCCTAGTGAAAAAAAACTCAGTGTTCTGTTATTTACACAGCTGTTTGGTTTCTTTCTAATTTGTAATGTCAAAATAATAGGGCATCACAATCAGTATGTTTCAGTCATCTTTTTTCTAGACACTGTATCTATCTATCTATCCATCTATCTATCCATCCATCCATATCTATGTATGAGATGTAGATAGGTGATAGAGATAAAAATATCACTTTTTTCAGTGAAATTTTCTTGGTGTAGAAGGTGTCGTTCTTTGTGTATATGCCTGTCATTAAAGAAAGCATTTATTGAAGTCATATTGCCAGTCAGACCTTGTGCTAATGTTCTATATTACCTTACTTATTAAAGGAATTTTTAATGGTACATATTTTGTTAACCCATTATATAGGTGGGCTGAGGCTTAGCACTTATTGATTCTTTTAATAAATATATAAAGATTGTGTGTTTTGGGTCAGGCATGTGTTGAGGAATTACAAGAATAATTTTTCTACAATCAAGAGCAAGCATACAACTCTAAATCTCATTTAATCAGATGATGCGGACAGTAACCTGATATGTTAGCTTCGCTATTTTCTTAGCCATCATCAATTTCAAAGTAAACTGAGATTGAAATGCAGGACCTAATTAAGATCAGGAATTTACTATGTCTATTTTGTTGTTTCTGAGTTGTTGCTTTAGTTTCACTTGAGTTTTCTTGGTGTGTTTGAGATTTAGAATTTAAAAAACTACTCAGGAAGGTAAAGATATATATATATAGATATGTATCTATCCATATATATGTATAGATATCTATAGATATATATCTATATCTATAGATATATATAAAGAGAGAGAGGTCACATTCACGTACATAGTCACAATTAAGTAATAGAACACTTCTCCTACCTTTGTGGTTATATCTGTGAAATCATGTTATAATCAGTCTAGGCAAAGAAAAGGTAATCATTTTATTTTTAGCAATACATATCAAACACTGCATTTGCTAAATAGTCGACTAGTCAACTAACTACTTTGTGAGGCTCAGCATTTATTGATTCTTTCAGTATATATATATATAAAGATTATAGATTTCGGGCTAGGCACATGTTGAGGACTTATAAGAATAAATTTTCTACAATCGAGTGCAAGCATACAACTTTAGATCCCTCCTCATCGGACAGTGATAATTTTGATAAAATGATGCAATTTTTGTTTATTTTGTGTTTAACGTCATTTGGGGAAGATCACATTGAAAGGGAGCCTGCATTGAGTTGATATATGTTTATTACAGTTTCTTATAGTTCATGGGATATAAATAAAACGTCACTCCCAGCATTGCCATTCAAGCACGCAAGATAACAGACTATAGCATGGAATTTCCGCTCAGCTGTATCATATATACAGCATTATAACAGCATAAGATGATCATTATTGATTCATAATATCAAATTCAACTCAGCAGTGGTTCATGGGAAGTCTATTTAATGTTTAATGCTTTCTCATTTATTTTTCAAGCACATACCAAAATAAATGGCCAATGCCCGACACTTTGGATTAGTTGGTCAATCATTTATTGGGATGTTTAATGTGTCTACTGTTTTATTTCAGTATTTGGATGCTCTCTAGTTTTTTGGGTTATTTTTCAGCCAGCCAGTTTAGACTTTACTCCATCACGTGGCTCTAGAAAGCTACTATCATTGCATCGTTTGCTGATTAACAGGTAGGATAGAGGGGAGGTCGGTCTGACCACTTGAAAACTCAGCAGTCGTCCCAAGTCAAGAAGTGAGCATTCAGTGATTTTAAATATCATAACGGTTGTTGTTTGGATTATTGGGGTTTCAGAGCCTTTTGATGCTGACATATAGCAGTTAGACTAATGGAGTGTTAATAGCAAGAAATTAAAAAAGAAACAGCCAGATGTTTGCATTTACTAAGGCGAGTTCCTTGACAACCAGTGAGCACCCTGCCTTCCTGGGGACACTGCACAGGTGAGGGACAGAATTGCTTCTTACCACATTCCTTCCACCAGGGGCGCTGCCCTACCTCAGGGAGGGAAACAGCAGAAATCAGACCATAGGGAAGGTGCGGAGACAAGGGCAGGGCATGAGCAGGTGAGACAGTGCAAGTGTGGGAATAATCAGAGGGCAAGGGAAGCTTCTAGGGTCACATAATGGTTAACAAGGGAGAAGTAAAAATGAAAAGTAAAGGCCTAAGAGTGCAGCTTTTACTTATTTCTAATTAAAAAAATAACAAGCCATACAGATTATCAGATTGGCATCGGTAGAATTATAATGGGCACCAGCCGAACCTATTTGCCACAGTAGATCACACTTGTGACACAGGCTCCCCACCGAGGATGCAGGAGCATCTCCACTTACAGTGCATCACTTTATGATAAACCCATGGAAGACAAAAATCTTGTGGGTCAAAAATGCAAATAATACCCAAGAAACAGGAGGTGAAGATGGGCATTCTGCAGATATGATGGGATGGAAAAATATAATATACAGTGTCCATGAAGCCCGGCAGCGCAATACCAGCAGTGCCCTGTGGTGGGCTAGCTGCCCTGGAGTGGAGGCCTGCTGCGGCTCACTGGCATCGCTGGAGAAGATGGACCAGGTATCTGTAGCCTGGGCAAAGCCCACAATGACAAATCCCAAGTGTAGTGTCTGCTGAATGCATATCACTTTAGCACTATGGCAAAGTCAACAAGCCCTGAGTCTAGCCATTGTAGGCGTAGGCCCCTCTGTACCTGCCCTGGGGCTGTGGCTCTGTCGGCCTTCCCGTCAGGATCCTCTCCCACCTCATGGACTTGACCTGCATTTGAGGCTGGCTGGCTGCAGGAAGGTAGCAGCTGCAATTCCATGAGAAGCCCAAGTCTGAGGAGTTCTCTTCTGCTCCTGCTGTAGCAAGAGACCTGGCTCGCCTTCTGGATGACAGAGCACACAGTAGAGGGAAACCAGCTGTCCCATGCCAATCCCGCCCCTGTGATGGACTCACAGGAGCAGAGGGTCTCCCCATGGGCATGCTTCCGGCATGGAGGGCTGCTCTAGATGCAGCAGTCGAGTCGCAGACCCCTTGGGTGGAGGCAGGTTCTGAAATACTGCATCTCTACAACCTTCCCAGGTGATGCTGCTGCTGCTGGTCCAGGGGTACTCTGTGAGAACACCCCATGAAGCCATAGGCTGCAGCTGCAGAGGACCACAGAAGAGTGGAAGTGCTTAAACATACACCATCCAGACTCTTCTTCCGCTCTAAGCAACATCTAGGCCTGTTTCTTTCCCGCTCTTTCTCCCTGGCTACACTTTGCAATGTCATGATTATCTTGGTATAATGATTCCACATCCTCCTTTTTACATAGCATTCACAATTACTTTCACACAAAGCATCATCTTTCACAACGAAACTCTCTCTTGGGTAGACGCACTACATTTATGTGAATTTCTGTGTTATTAGACTTGTCTGACTTCATGTTTTTGCCATCATAAATAAAGCCGACATAATCACCTGCTCATTTTCTAATATAAAATTTGCTTTCCAAACAAATCTAAATGCCGTGTCTATAGAACTCACATTTATTCACTGTGTTCCTATCGTTTGTCTCCTCATAACGTTTTAAAATCAACATATATTTATGGAATTGGATACCTTCTGTCATCTTAAAGTGGATGTCTATTAATTAAACACATTCCATTGAATAATAAAGATGTACTTCAAGTCATAAAAGAAGATCAGATTTAAGCCCAGCACTGTTCAAAGGTTATCAGGAAAAAAGTGGCAAAGATAATTTGAACCTAAACAATAGAAGGCTCTCTGTCCTACGGATGTAACCCCGCAGTGGAGGTAATTAAATATAAATGGTTTTATTTAATTGGCTGACATTGTGATATCACCTTAGTGACTTGTGCTCAATCTCTCCCCAGTAAGAAGTAATTAAAAATCACTTTTCAACAGTGATCTTTCTGGATGGTCAAGGTCTTACACTATTCCTCAGATAATATTATTCTTGGCAGGATTTCTCTATGAAAGTACAAAGTAAAAGTCAGCGAAAGATGCCCAGGGTTCATACAAAGAGGAATATAATATACTCCAAGAGGTAAAGCGTGAGGGAAGGAGTTTCAGCTCAATAAGCAACTCAAGGAGCCATCAATCATGATTTGAAGAGCTTCAATATTAAATTAAAGGAACGACATTAGGTAAAAAATGTCAGAATGTGACTGAGATGCATATTGTGCCTTAATATCAATATTTTATCTGAATTTTAGAGGGGGTGTTATTTTCCTGGGATAGGAACCCTGCTGAAAATCTCTCTCTCCCTCCTTCTCTCTTCTCACCGCTCCCCTGCCCATTGGTCAGCTGGCTATTTTGTCTTACTCAAAAATTTGAGCGTATCAGCATGGACCTGTGTTCTACCATCCTACCTTCTCATCTGGTAGGGTTAGTCATAATTACCATAAACATGGCTTCAGGAATACTGTAACCCAGCCAGACCTGTTGTTCTTTGTCATTTCATGGTACCAATGGGATGTTGGTTGGAAGACCTCCCTGTGAATACAGACCTCCCTGTAGTATGTTATATATACTACCAATATATAATTGGTGCATTGTAATCATACATCTTGATGCAGTTCAGGGTGAGAGAGGCACACATGCACACAGCACTCATTGAGCCTCCCCCAGTTCCCACCCCACTTCCTCTCCCTCCCCACCTTCCCATGCACAGCACAGTGATTGGCTTTGATGAGTCTGTGTATATACATCATGTCCATTGAGGTGTTTCCCTCTTAAAGTCTTCCTCCCCCCTCCCATCTCCCTCAGTCAAGTGCACTCTTTCACTCCACTAAGGTTTCTCCTCATTTGGAGGCTCTCTTGTGTCCCAATTTCTTCCCTGCATACTTTTACATTTTGTTTTTATTTCATTTTTTATCAATCTTTGATTGGTGCATTGTAGAGCATGGTGAGACTCGTAGTGATACATTCCTATATGCACAAGAGGCCACTTGGTCTGCTTCCCTCCCCACATTTCCCCTCTTCCCTCCTCCTTCCCCTCTCACAATAACGAAAATCATAGTGATACTTTACATCATCTCTAGGTTACTTATAATAGCTAGTGTAATGTAAATGTCATCTAAATCGTTGTTATACTGTGTTCTGTGGGGAATAATCATCAGGGAAAAAAATTCTCCACATTCACTACAGATGCTACTCTTGTAGGCCCAGCTACCTAGTAGGGGCCACAAGGTGAACTCTGGTCAAACAAGCAGTGCTGGGGAGAGATGGGGGACCCGGGCAGTCTTGGGGCCCAGCAGGCCAGCACATTGCTACATTCTCAAGGACTGGGCACAGTGCTCAGCACGCTACAAGTTCAAGTTCTGCTTTTGGGGATTTACTGGAATTTCCCCCCCCCCAAATATTTTCATCCTGTGGTTCATTAAATCCATGGGTGTGGAGCTCATAGATTTGAACTATATTTATAAGAATCTTTTTGGGGTGATAGATGTGGAAAGTAATTTATGATATACACCCACAGTTTCTCCAAGAGCTAACAACCTTCCAGATCTATTAAGAATACAAGGGGAACCCGCAGTTGGTGATATAGACACCATGGAGGGCAATTTCTTTCCCTCCAATTTGAAGGTGTGAGGCCTTGGGCAGGTGACCACCAACCCGAGACTTCATTGTAATCTATCAGGAAGGACTAACAGTACCTTAGTAATGTGGCAGATAGAATGCAAACATGATGAAATTCTTGCTAAAGGTCTGTTCCCTTTTAACACTTTGCTTTCCAGACAGAGGGTCTCAGCACTGCCATGTAGGCTCCATGCAGTTGTGCCCTCTGTCGTTGACACCGGCATTTCCTCCTGTTCTAAGGACCTCAGCTGAGGGTCTTCAGCTAGGTGCACCTGCCCCACCCTTCTTCCTCGATGCTGATTGGCTCAGGAGTAGGTCAGCTGCCCATGTCTGAACCAATAAGTTTAGGATTTTCCCTCCACCAGGGCGACTGGTCCACGGATGGGCACAACAGGTTCGGAGCTTCCCAAACAGGGACAGCAGTGATTTTTGTCTTCCCAGTTGAGATGGAAGAGGCTGGACAGGCTTTGAAAGAGGTGGAGGGAGTGAGTCCTAGAACCTCAGCAGCCATATTGAAACCATGAGAAGAGAGAATTACCAAAAGAAGAGAATCTAGAAATCTGACTAGATTATACCCAATGCCCCTTTTGCCACTGACTGTTAGTTATCCGAATGAATGGATTTCATGTCATTTTAAGCCGTCGAGTCACCTTTCTTAATGAAAAATTGGCTAATAGTGTTCTGAATTGAGTCATACTGAAATTCTCTTACTGTTATTGTCAAAGGTAAGGTTCTAAGAAGTGATATTCAGTGCTTCTCAAATAATACAAAGCACTAGATTTAATAAGATTTCAGACCCCACACTCATATTATCTTAAGATGTAGCAATTTTTTCTTACAAACTACCAGAAGATAAGATTTCCTTTCGTCCAAAAAAAAAAAAAACCACTTCTCTGTGTCTCCATATCCAACTTAGTATCCCTCCTTTTCTAGTAATATTGCCTGCTCAGGTCTCTTTCCATACTCCACATGTTAAATAAGCACACCTCAATGTGTCTGTCTCTGGCCCTGTTACCCTAAGAGGTCTGTTTAGGTTCTCTAAGCACCATATAGAATTCCCACTTAATTTTGAAATTCAGATAGAAATCACATATTTTGTTTGTTTATTTTGGTATAAATATGTCCCAAATATTGCATAAGAAAAAATACATTAAAAAGTTATTGTTTATCTAGAATTTACATTTCCTTGGTTTCCCTGCTTTTCTATTTGCTGAACCTAGCAACCCTGTATCTAATGCCCTAAATAGCTACTTCCTCCACTGTGGTTCTCACAACAGTAGCCAGAAATTAAGATGAAAGTTCTTTATTGCTGTGTCACAAATTATCCTAAATCTTAGAGTCAGGAAAGAATAAATATTTATTATTTAATAGTATCTACTGTATATTCATATTTAATATACTTTTATATTAATATTTAATATATTTAATCTGAGGTCAACTAGCTGGATGCCTCGAGTGTCAGGGTCCCTCTGGAAGATGCAGGACCCTGTTGCGGGATGAAATTTCACGTTATAAATGGGTGGGGCTGTTTCCCTGCTCCTGCACATGGTTTTGGCATTCCTTGGTCCCTTCCACATGAGCATCGTTAAAGGGCTGACATGAATACAGAACCGGTCTTCTCCCACAGTAAGTGATACCAAAGAGAGGTGGGGGCTACAGTCTTTTATAAATCTCAAAACTGATATCCTATCACTTGGCCACATTCTAATGAGTAGATATGAGACACTGGACCACGCCCATATTGAAGGGCATAGGATTGTAGAAGCTGGAAATTCCAGGATGTGAGGATCAATGTGATCAGCTAAGATGCTCCTTACTATATGTGGGGTCCTGGTGTGATAGATCTTCCCTTTCCACTACAGCCAAAGCAGAAGTAGCTAGGGACTCTGTGGATGCTGAAGCCTCTTTGCCATTCGAATGAGATGGAGTAGGTTATAACTGGTGTCTGCATAACCTAGACTGTGCTGAACAATACAGAAGCCACAAGCCACTTGGGCTGTTTAGATTGTCTCAACCATACCAGCCATATCTCAGGTTCTCAGTAGCCAACCACACCTGTCCAGTGGTTACCGAATAGCATAGAGTAGAAGAAAAACATATTGGACATTCTTTTCTATCTTATTAGCTTGGTCCAGTATTTTATTTTATATACAGCAGCATTTTTCCAACTTAAAAGGCACATGCTCATCCCCTATGAGCATCTTTTAACATATTAAGTAGTTGTTCACCTACTAAAATGATTCGAATGATAAACTGGTGAGGCTTCTTCTGAGAATAGATACTCGGAGCAATGCACGTTGTTTTTTCTCTTTTTACTTGAAAATTTTATCTACATCTTTGGTGGTATTAAACCATGATATTCTAATGAAGGATGATTATTATTACATTATACAGAGAAGAGCACAAAACTAGTGTATTTCAGGAAACGTAATTTATGTAAAAACATGCAGACAATTGCATTCAAGTATTTGATGTAAGTAATGAGAGAATCACACATAATGGGCATTTTTTATTAAACCGAGATTTAGTTGATTTGTCTTATGAATGAAGTTACTCAAGCAAATTGGATTGCGAGCCAAGAAAAAAAAAAGAAGGGTAAAATAAAGAGATGGAAATTCAGAAGCTTGGCACATAAATATCAAGACAAACAAACTTGGCTCTAAATATTCTATCAATTTATCTGCATAGGAAATCATAGGCGAGTTTGGGGTTGGTTTAGTAAAATCCTCTGGGGATCTTCCTCCAAGGAACTGTGTAATTATCGGCATGTCTTACTCCATATCCAATACTTATTGAACATTTGTTATGTGCTAGCTAACAAATGTTGGGGGGGGGTAAAAAGATTGATCAAGTATTGATCTGTTCTTATTGATCTCCTGGTTCGGAAGTACAGATAAATCATGACTGAAATAATTAAATTATGAAGTAGAAAGTGATCAATATGATGCATGCTTTGTGTTATATACAATACAAGTTCAGATTAATTAAAATGAGTTTGAGGACAGCAAGGAGATGTTTTTACTACTGCAATCTCCACACCTGGAAAAGATCCTGATATTCGTATTGTATTCAATAAATAAATGTTGGGTGAATGAATGAGTTAGCAAAATTGTGTGGACCAGTGTATAATTGGGCTGTAGACATGGTACACAGCTCTGCAGGTAACAGATGTGGGACCTAGGGAAAGCTGAAATCACACCATGGAGGGGTGTGGGGACCTCAGCTTTATATGCAGAGAGAAAGAGATAGAACGGACCCTAAGAGACAGTGTGGGGGGGGCACAATGATGGAGGAAGGCAGAAAGCAAAGTGGTGCCCACACAGGCAGGGCCAGGATGCATGCTGATGGTGGGGATAAGTCTCAGTTCCTGGTCTGCAGCCCAGGGAGAAGGATGTTTGCCCAGTGTGGCTTATGTAGGCATCAGAATATGTGAATGAGGGAAGTGATACGAATGCAGTTACTGAAAAACAAAATGAAAACACACAGCAGGAATTCAAGCTGGTGTTCTAAATGAGAGACGATCATGATGAGGTACGTGCCATTCCAAAACAGTCACATGAAATGTCATGGCCCCTGTCTTTCTACCTCAATAGTATGAACGTGGAAAAAATACAAACTGGATTTATTCATTTGCTTTGGCCTGAAATCTAACTCCTCTTCTTTAGTCTACTTTTCCTGAGTGAATGTGCATAAACAAATATTTTCCACCAGGCATCCCTGTTCCTAGTCAGGTGAACTGAGAATGGACTGTGGGATTCCACCGCTGTCCAGTGTCCCTGGTCTATTGCTCAGACCATGTCCTCATGTCTACTTGGAGCCATTCCATGAGGCTGACTGGTTTCACAACAGTCAAGTAGATGTGGAGGCATCTGTAGATTTAGGAAAGAAGGGAAGTATTTTAACAGTTTACATTTAATGTATGAAGGAGTATTCATTTCTCAAGTTGCACTTAAATTCCATTAATCATAAGTTATCTGTCTATGCTGAACTATGTGAATAGACATAGACTCTGTTTCTTGTTTATATAATTGAAATGCAGATCACATAGACTCTGGCCAGCACAAGAGAGTGGTTCAAACAATGATGTTCTGGACATGCAGCTCAGTGGTAAAGTGTGTGCTTAGCATGCATGAGGACCGGGGTTCCATCCTGCCACCACAAAAGAGCTGGGTGGAGTGAGAAGGGTCCTTTGCTTTTACCAAACAGGGAGGCTTTGGCCGCTTTGTCAAGGGAAGCTCCTTGAGGAAGAAAATGAGTTAGTGATATATGTTCTTAATCGTTCACCTACTCACAATGACTTGAGGACCTGGCTTAGTTGCTGAGTCAGGCCTCAAATCTACGATCCTCTGTCTCATCCTCCCAAGTACTGAGATTACAGGAATGTGCCATCACACCCAGCTGTGATAGATGTTCTTTATTGTTGATTTGCCCACAATGACTTGCAGAAAGCTTTTTGCATATCCAAATAACTATTTGTTTTTATTGATGCCACACTCTTTTAGTCTCTGAAACTTTTCTATGCAGAGAGAATATGATATTGGGAAAGCATATACAAAAGCCAAAATCTCTTATAGCTTATATTCTAATAAGAGGAAGGAGATACCCATAAAAAATATGAGGAAATGACATAGCATCCTGAATGGAAATGCATGTCCTAGCAATAACTCGGGGAAGGTGGGTAGAGAACGCCAGCAGAAGGAAGGTATTTTTAAAGTTGAATAGACATGCCAGGGAAGTCCTCACAGAGAAAGTGGCAGGTGAACACACATCAGAACGGGTAGAAGAGAAGCCAGGCCCAGGGGAGGGCTCACTGGGGCAACGTGCTCAGGCTGTGGCATGCCTGGTGCTCCCCAGGAATGTCAAGGGCCCCGCAAGCCTGCAGCAGAGGGACAGCAGGACAGCAGGAGAAGTAGCAGGGGCTGCACACGATAGGGCCCCTAGTGCCATCAGTAGGATGCTTATTATTATGGAGAGAGATGGGAGGGTGCAGGAGGGTGTGGCAGATAGGGGATCTAATCGGTCCTCTGTTTAGTGGCATTCCTCTACCAGCTGCCTTGAGCATTAGAGTTCGAGCAGAAGCAGGAATATAAGTCCAGAGACTACTGCTGCCTCTAGATGAGAGAAAATGGCGAAAGGGTAGTGGTGGAGAAGGTGGCTAGAAGGGTAGTACCCAGGGGCGTTCTACCTCTGAACTACACCTTCAACCCTGTTTTATTTTTTATTTTGAAACAGGGTTTTGCTAAGTTGCTGAGGGCCTTGCTAAGTTGCTGAGGCTGGTCTAGAACCTGTGATCCTCCTGTCTCAAGTACTGGGATTACAGGCAGACACCACCATGCCTGGCTCAAGTGGTCATATTTAAGCGTGCTATGAAGGAAGTCAACCAGGTTTGCTGAAAGACTGGAGGTAAAACATGAGAAGAGGGGGGTAGTAGTAGTGGCCTGGGTTTGTTGGCATAGGAACAGCCGGGAAGATTAGGGTGCCATTGGTTCAGATGGGAAGAGATGCAGAAGAGCAGACTTGGAGGGAGTACTCTGGTTTTCTTTGTGAACATGGTGAGTCTGAGCAGCCTGCTGGTCATCCATGCACAGGGGCTGTGTGCTCAGCTGGGCTTTGTTCAGTGAGCAGGTCTGAGTGTCAGGATTCTGTAACTGTATGGAAGCCGTTTACACCATGATCAAAACACAGTCAACACAAGAGCATAGGGAGCAAAGAGAAGGGGTTCAAAGAAAAAGCCAAGAACTCTACTGCCTTTAAAGATTGGGGAGGAAAAGTAGGTACCCACCAGAGAGTGAGACCATGGGGCTAGTGAGACAGGGGAGAAAGGAGAAGGATGGAAGGTCAATCCCAGAAATGGTCCACAATGTCAAAGGTCAAGGACAAACAGAAGAAGGGAAGGGACTTGACTATTTGATAAGCACGTACTGTACTGAGGTCACCGTCTCCTTGGCTAAAGTAACTGTGGTGGAGTGGGGAGAGGAGGGCAAGTATGCATGTCAAGGGTTTAGCTATGAAGGGTAGCTTCTGTGAGGAGGAAATGAAGTCACAGAGTATTTTGTGTTTAATTTTTTTGTTGTTGTTTTGAGATGGAATAAATAAGAACATTTTAAAGTAAAATTGTGCAAATGATGCACTCACTAAAGCGAGGAAAGATCTTGCAGGCAGGATGTTGGCTTTGTGTCTACAGAGTGCCACTGTTCTGTGAGCGTCTGATTTGCCCATTGTCTTTGGTGTTGAAATTACTTAAAGCACCTGACACATTAAAGCTCTTTATGTTTTTAACCACTTGCACCATATAACTTTACTTACATTGCATTATATTACATTGTTGCTGAAACACTTAAAAACGCATACAAAATACTATACATTATGGCCAGTCCTGAGAATGGAGGTTTTTATCATTTTAAACTGGTGGTATAACCCAATGTCTTTTCATTTGGCCAATCCACATTTTCCCAGCAGGTTGATGATTTCTGCATCCCTTTTTTTGTCATCTGCACATCTGTAAACAGCTGATTATTTGCTGTTAATTTCTGTAGCAAACAAGATTTTGTACAAATCAGAGGTATCTACATCAGTCTTGAAAAATGTTACTTACTTCTCCTATCACAGCCTCTCAATTATTTTAATTAAAATTAAATAAAATTTAGCTTAGTCCCAGTAGCCTCATTCCAAGTGCTCAACAGATACATTAAGCACAACTTTTTTCTTCCTTTTGGTAGGAATATATTTTACATTAATTTTTTAAAAGTAAGCCCCAAATAAGATGTGCTATAGAGTTGTGTAATACGGTATGCTGATGACCTGTTCTGAAAAGTAGAATATAAAATATCTCATAATAACTTCCCACATTAAGTGCATGTTGAAATGATAGTCTTCTAAATATATTAGGTTAAATGTAGAAGATAAAGAATTCATCTTACTTTTTGCTTTTGCTTTTCAAGGAGACTACTACAAATGTAAAATCATGTCACGGGGCTCCTGTTGTATTGCCATTAGACAGCACCGCTTAATGACCTCCTCATTAAGAACAGGCTTAATGAACGATTATGATCCAGTTAGTAAAGGATAAGCAAATAAGGTAGATAAATTGGGAATAAAGAAATTCCTTATAATGGGACTGTTAACCTTTTTTTTTTTTTCTGTTTCTATGACTTAAAGAGAACTAAACTTTCACGTCCTGGAGTGACCTGGCAGAAACAATGAGATAACAGCCATCAGATCTCTAATAAAAATGACGCTCACGTCTTGTGCCATCTTACATCTTTTAGTAAGGTTTGTTTTTGAGTGAAGTTTATTTACGGAACTTTTGTGACACTTGGAGTTTGCCCTTCTCCATCTGCAGTCAGCGGCACAGCAGCATTTTCCTGTGGGGACCCAATGCTGTGGATTTTGACCCCACAGACGTTCATATCCTTTGGAAGGGCAGGGCTGACCCCATGAGGAACAGGGCTCCTGGCTGTTGACGTTGGCTGCCAAGGGGAAGCTCTGGACTTAGGAAGTTGAAAAGGAAAGTTGACCCCTGACTGGGTCCCGGAATCCCCAGTTCCCTCATACAGGTAAACTACCTGTAGCTTCGGGGCACGGCGGGGATGAGCAGGTTACTAATCTACGATGAGGTGAGAGGCTCCTTTCTTGGAAGAGCTCTGGGACATGGCTGGCTTAGGGCTCACCCGCTACCTGTAGGTATCCTAGACTGAACTGGCCACTTGACTGTGGAAGTGCTGTTCTCTGTCCACTGTGTGGGGTGTGGGTGTAGTTTTATGAACACATATTTACATACTTTCTGTCCCTATGATTTGTTTTTATTAATGAAGAATATTTTTTTTAAATATTTTATTTTTTGTAAAGTTGTGGTTATTGTAACACTGACTTCTTTTCTTGTAAAAAGTGCTCTATTAATCCATTTAAGTCATATAATAATTTTAATATTTACACTTTTAGAGTATCACATCTCGGCATAATAAAATTTTAAGTTATCCTTCTAAAAACATTTAATACCTTTTAACTATTTCAATGTCCAATGTTACAATGTCCAATGAAACAGGCATAAAGCTGAGGAGAAAGGATTGACCCATGAAGTGCTTATTTAGATAAGGGAAGGGGAAGCGGGGTGTGGTGGCGCACGCTTGTAATCCCAGTACTTTGGGAGGC
>PVJS01003914.1:36310-72578 GCA_004027185.1 Glis glis | reverse complement strand
GGTCTAAGAGCTGGAGTCTTAGGATCGGAGCAACCACTAATTCAGTCCCAGTCCAAGACGTGAAGATCAGGAAGCTCTTCGGAGAAACGATGGTGAAGTTTCAGTTCCAAGAGCTGGAGGCCGAGAAGATCAAGAAGCTCTTCAGAGAAAGGCGAAGCCAGCGGCCAACGATCTCAGGCGAGAGCAGATGCGTTTTCCTTGGAAAGAGTCGCACACACTCTACGTGGCTTCTCCCTCTTTTATCTAAGTCTGTACCTATCAGAATCCTGCTGCCTACATTCAGGGCAGGGCTTTCTGTTTAATCTGCTGTTACACACCCAAAATCACATAATCTTGGGTGTGTCATGATCAGGTCAAGTTGACAACCTAGACTGACTATCACAACTGGCTCTGGTGTTCCAATGGAAGACACTAAGCTAAAAAGGCCAGAAGAGGCTAGCCAAAATGTCAGCTCAGCATGGCAATAAAAGAAATCTGTCATTTTATCAGAAAACTAGCTTTGAATAGACATTGCTCTTTTTAGTGTTTTAACTTTCCTATGAATCAGGCCTAGTTTGGTGCTACTTGCCACTCGCTCACCAGCCTGGTTAGTTCTATGTTGTTTAGGAAGAAAGAGCAGTTGGCCCTGGCTCATGTCCAGTCTGTCAGCACCCATCAAATAAGACCTTGAGTGAGTGGACATTATCCTGGAAGAATGAGGATATCATGCATTGGCTTCCTGCTTACAGAGCACACAGAGGGGCAGAGTGCATAGCAAAATACTTTGTGGGTATTCAACATGGTGAGTGAACCGAATCAAAGTAATTTCTAGCAAGTTCTTTCATTGCTCTATTTAATAAATAGGTAATTTATTGATAAAAGGCTTAGCTAGAAGTTGCCAAGTTATTCAATTTCTTTAATAGAAAAGTCATTCTCTGGAAGATCATGGTCTTATTCAAAAGCTCGAATATTAATTCATTCAACTGTACATAACTTTCCTCCTCATTGTAGCAATACAGGCTTCAATGCCTGAGCAGCCATCAGCTAAGCCCCAGGGAGAGCCTATAGAGAGTGTGGTCTGGCATCCTGACAAAAAATGTCAATGTTTCCTTATGAAGACAGAACTGTTTTAATCTCTCCAGTGCCTTGCCATACTTCTTAAGATGGTGACACAGATTCATTTTCATTCTTTAGGAAATAAACAAAGAGAAGGATACAAGCTGATAAGGAGTTGCGTTGGGTCCTCGGTGGCAGGAATGCAGAAAGGCTAATGCTCCGGGTCATGCTGCCAAGTCCACGGTGCTGAGGGCAGCAGAGAGGGAGACAGGGCCCTCTTCCCTGTGTCTCTCATGCATCTCACAGGAAGAGGACCATCTTTTACTGCACAGCAGGATCTCTCTGCCTATGTGAAAGGTGACAGCAACGCAGTGACTGCCTGTGGCCAAACCGGGCTGTATCTGAACATAATACCCAAGGAAAGAACCCAAACTTCAGCAGGAAGCAAGAGGGATTTTCAGTACCTGCCATAATCCTCCATGTTCTTTATATAATTTGGAGGTGTTGTTTCTGTCTTGTGGGACATTTTAATGGTGCTATGTATCTTGTACCCATAAACATTGGGGCACCTCATACTTACCCTATGTAACTCTTAATTCTCTGGAGAAAATCTCATAGAGCAGTCATTCACAAAGTATGTTCAAGAAACACTAAGTCATCAAGTATCAGAGTAACCTGGGGAAGAAAGGATTCTGAAACTAATTTAATTTGATAAGCACATGACCAAACAAAGTTCAACAGGTCTCTATTGCAGGATTTCCCAGAGCCCTTAGCATGCTAATGTGGGTTGCCATGTATATGTTTTGTGTGTGTGTGTGTGTGCTGTGGGGTTTGTATATATTGTGTGTACATTGTATGAGTGTGGGTCTGTTATGTGAGTGTGTGTGTGTGTGTGTGTGTTGTATGTGTGTTATATTGCAGAAGCGGTGTTTTTCAAGGCATATACAGAGTATAAATAGAAAGTTTCATTTAACTTCTCAGAGATATTTCTTAAGTTATACTTTTGTCCCCTACATTAAAAAAAATCAATGTACTTTTAGGCCAGATAAAACAGTTCCTTATAGCTATTTTCGTTTCTCAGAATTTTAGCCTAACTTGCATAAAAGAAACTTCTATTAAATAAATACAATTTCCTATCAAGCCCATAATCATCTGGAAAAGTGTTCAGCTCAAAACTGAATACATTAGGCACTGATGCAAATAATACAACTAAATGCTAGTTTCTTACACAATATTCAAAGAGAAAATAAAGCACTTATGAAAGTAGTAATCATACTTTAAATATTAATGCTATACACAACATAAGTTGTAAAATAAGAACAATTAAATATAAATGTGGAACATCCATTGAGTATATTTGTTCACTTTGCCATAATTCAACAACAGCACCATCCCTAAAATGTTAAGCTAATTTCCAGCCTTTATGTATCTGAATAATGTTAATGTTGGATCCAATATCTCTCTTTTTTCTTTTTTGGCACTTCCTTCTTTCATTTGAACTTATAAATGTCTTCCCAGCCATTCCTACCCACCAAGTGATACCTGAGCAGGTAGTGGCATTCAGAACAACCCATGGTCACCTTCCTTGCCTACAGAAGCCTCCCGGGTCTGTTTACCATCAGGTAACTAACATTGTGATTCCAAATCTGGAGGTCTAACAAGGTTCAACAATCCATCCCTAATATTTCAAAGCTAATGGAAATTATATCAACCATAACATCAAATGGCTTTGCTTTTAGCAAAATTACATTAACTATAATTATCCTATTAAGAACATCCCAAGCTGATCAGAAGCTCTATGTAGCTAATGATCTAGAAATGAGAAAATGAATCATACTGGATAAACCCAGTTAATATGAGAGGCAAAAGTCTTCAATACATGCGATACATGGAGGAAAAAACAATGAAGGGGGCAGAGCGCTAAAAACATCCAACCTACGGTGTGAAAAGCGTTTACTAAGAACTGACTATGGGTCAGTGCCATGCTAATTGACTTACATATATTATTTCATTCAACCCTCCTCATCCCAAAATAGGTACTATTTTTATTCTTATTCTAGAGTTAAGGTAAAAGTCTCAGAGAGGTTCAGTAATTTGTCATGGTTAAATAGCTAATAAGTAGCATAACTGAAATGTAAACGCGCCCTCGTATATTCCATCCTGATAAGGAGACTGTATTAAATTTCTGCCCCTATGCAACAAATCACCAATAACATAATGGCTTGAAACAACATCTACCTACCATCCCACAGTTTCTGTGGTGAGGGGTCAAGATGTGGTTTAACTCGATCTTCTGCAAGGCCTCACAGGAGTGCAGTCTGGGTGCTGGCCCAGCTACTTTCCTTTCTGCAATGTATCATGTGTCCATGGTTTTAGCAGAATTCAGTTCTTTGCAGCCGTAGGACTGAGGACTCCGTTTTCTTGCTCAGTCTCAACCAGGGGCCACTCAGACTCTAGAGGCTGCCTGAAGTTCCTTGTTATATGATAGCTCACTATTTCAAGACCAGAAGAAAAATCATTCTCTCCAGCCTGCTGCAATGGAGTCTTATATAATAATAACATGCCCATGGGGTAACTATCCATATTCTATTTGCTAAATGCAACTCACAGGCTCCACCAACACTCAAGAGGAGGGGACTTATACAAGGGTGTGATCAATGGGGTTCATGTCAAAATCGTGCCTCGACAGGTGCTCATGTCCTAATCCTGTTTTTTCTTATCTTCATCAGAGGGGTAAACACTACACAGGAACCTCAAAACATTCAAGTTGGCCATAATGTTTACGCCCTGCAACAACATAAGTTAAGCGATAGAGTTAAATGACAACATGGGTCCTCAAATTCTGTAAGCCTGAGGAACTTTGTGCCTACAATAAATCTGCAACTTCATTGTCAAATAACTTGAGGTCAATGTTAGATAGGTTCCCAACAAAAGAGTATTATTGAGAACTTGACACTAAAGACCAATTTTTCAGAGGCTAGATTCTCTATTAGTGAACTTAAAATTAGTGGCTTAAAATAAAGATCATTTAAACACTGAGTTTCTCTAACTGGTCATCAAATAAATCAGCACTGAGTACCATTTTATAATGGTGTCATGTTGAAAGTAACCCCTCCCAAATAGGCTTTTGTGACAACACCCTGACTTGGTGAAGCCGCGATAACCTACCTGCTCACAGACAAACCCACTGACAGGGTTACCGAGGGGACAGCCCTTCTGTAGTGCATCAGACTGGCTCTGCTAATCAAGTCCTTCAGGGTTACAGGAGGATTTGTGCACAGATTATTCACAAAGATAAAACTTCGCTGCAAAGAACCATGGGGAGGCTCGGCAATGGGAGGTATTATCCATCAGCAGCATTGATATGAGGACCTTAGCCAGCCAATGGCAAGGGGCAGCCAGGTTCACAAAACAGCCAGCAACATTTGCTCATTATTACTTCAGACAAAATCACGGGTTTTTGTTGATGTTTTGTTTTGTTTTGTTTTGTGGTTATTGTTGTTGTTGTTTTGTGGTACTGAAGATTAAACCCAGGAGCATTTTACATCTGAGCTATACCTCCAGCCCTTTTTAAATTTTTTTTATTGTTGAACCAGGGTCTTGCTTAGTTGCTGAGGCTGGCCTCACACCTGCAGTCCTCCTGTCTCAAAACCAGTCTTAATGCAGAGTGATTGGCCTTCTCTTTGATCATCCTACATTCACATGCTCTCCTAAAGAGACTTTGATTGGGTCAGTTAGCACTGCATGACACAGAGCGATTTCATGGACACACTTTCTCCCAACCTCCCGGGGGTGACTAGTCCCCTCGCACCAACCTGCACAGGGTTGCCTTCAGATTCTGAGCCTGGCCCAGGGGCGGCAGTGGTAACCACCAGTGGGAGTGAGGCTCTCCTCCCCAAGAAAGCATGAGCAAGATCTAAAAAATGATTATAATAATATTAGCAGAAAGTTGGGGGGCCATTTTTTTAAAAGATGCACGTGTAAATGAAAGATTTTTTTTAAAAAATGTATGGATATCCCTTTGAGCCTAATGTGATTCAAATGGAAATAATACGTCAAACACCACAAAAATATTTAATGTGGAGCTAGGGATTTGGGTCAGTGGTTGAGAGGGTGCTTAGAATGTGCGAGGTCCCGGGTTCAATCTCTCATACCAAGTATATTCTCTTGGTTATTTTGAGAGTCTTTTACTCTTGGGAAAGAGAAAATATCAACATGAGAGGAAAATAATCTGTCTGAAGATAGATGTTACAGCACACCTATAACCCCAGTACTTGGGAGGCCAAGACAGGAGAATCGCAGGTTCTAGGACAGCTTCAGCAAGTCCTAGTGAGACTTCAGCAAGTCCAAGTGAGTCTCTCAGAAACATAGTGAGAAACAGACATGGTGGTGCATGCCTGTAATCTGAGTACTTGGGAGGCTAAGACAGGAGGATCACAGGTCTATGGCCAGCCTCAAGAACCTTGTGAAGCCCTCTGCAACTTAGCGAGACCCTATTTCCAAATAAAAAATAAAAAGGGGGCTGGGGGTGTAGCTCAGAGGTAGAATCCCTCTGGGTTCAATCCTCAGTACCACACACACACACACACACACACACACACACGCACAAAAGGGGCTGGGGTTGTAGCTGTAGGTAGAATGCCCCTGGGTTCGATCCCAGTACAACCACCACCCCCCCACACACACACGCACACGCACACACACACAAACCACATTGTATACTATAAATATATATAATTTTTATTTGTCAATTAAAAATAATAAAGCATTTGAATCTTAATGTTACAGAAATATGATGATACAATGTTCAGTGAAAGAAATTAGGTCTCTAATCTGTATGTGGAAAATCTTAATTTTGTTTAAAGAAATACATGTAGGCCAGGCATGGTGGCGCACGCTTGTAATCCCAGTACTTGGGAGGCTGAGACCGGAGGATCTGGGTTCGCGGCCAGCCTCAGCTACTTAGTGAGACCTCCGTAACTTAGTGAGACCCTGTTTCAAAATAAATAAAGGATTAAATTAATTTAATTAAATAATTAAATTAAAAATTAAATTAAAAAATAGGGCTGGGGGTGTAGCTCAGAGGTAGAATGCCCCTGGGTTCAATCCCCAATACCGGAAATAAAAAGAAACACATGTAGGCCTAGGAATAAAGATGGTAGACATTCAGGAATGTGAAGTTATTTCTGAATTTCTACTGTAGGATGGCATTTGTTTTCTATTTTGATAGCAAATTCTAAGTTTTCTATTATGAGCTTGTTTTTCAACAAATGGGTATATAAAGTTTTTAGAGATCATAATAGCAAAGACTTTTGAACTTAGGCCTTAAAAGTGTAAATATGTAACACATGCAAAGTCACTGTTGAAATATTATGTAGTTAAGTATTTCTGGTGGCCATCATTTTGCTCTCTTCTCCTACAAAAACAAAAGCAGGGAACTATTAATATTTTTTCACTCGCATTATAATAGTCTCTCCCCACAAAGGAGCAGTGTAATAGAAACAGTTTCTGATTGCTTTTATTAATTTAAATAATCATTTCTATAGAAATGTGGAAGCTGAGTTCCATTTTAAAATGCTAGTGATTCAATGGAACTTCGGATGGGCCACATAATAGGTCTATGTCCTGGTTCTCAGGTGTTAAATGAGGCTGATGGCCCCACCACAGCTCATGGTGTGCTTGTGAGATGGTCAGACTAAATTAAATCAGATAAGGTGCAGTTGTGAGACTGGAGAGAGGCCGTGGGGATGACTTCCCCTGAGGCCTCTGGAGTCTGGCTTCCTTGCCAACCACCAACACTGGCAGCAGAAGATGGCTGAGACCAGTCAGCTTGCTTTTAATGCCCACAAGTGGCCACGCCACCCCTGCAGATGGTCCCTGAGGGCACAGCTCCTCCCGCCTGGTAGCACAGCGCTGGTGGTTTCCAGCCAGGCCCCAGAAGTGTGGGATGAATTTCTACAGCCTGTAGTGAGGTGGAGCCACGCTACCCTGTGATTAGCCTGGTGGAGCCAGCAGTCAAGCTGAGCTCTGCCCACCCTGAGGCTCTGCCCAGGCATGTGCTAGAAGCCTCTATTCAAATAACAACATTTTATGTCTCAAAATACCAAGCACAGTTGAGGGTGGTCTGGTCTCAGCAGGCTGCACATTTCTCCAAACAAATGGGTTATCACTGATTCTTTTAGCAAAAACAGGAGAGAGGAGAGAAGAAGTTCAATAATAGAAGTAACAAATGCAATTATGAAAGTTCCAAACACACTCCTCTGTTATGAAGTTAGTCATTCAATAAAACACACACACACACACACACACACACACACACACACACACACATACACACTCCTCAAGAACAAATCAGCGCTGTTTCTACTCTAGGAATTAGGGATAAAGCTAGACTGATGGCCCATAGACTAGAAGCTGCTGGTTTTCCCCAGAGAGCAAGATAATAAGCAGAGAGAGAAAACCCTTTTCTTTCTCTTAAGTAGTATGTTCTCTTAAGTAGTATGTTAAGGGCACATTCTCACTGCCAGGGAAAAGAGAATGGGCTTTGGAACCTGTAACTGTGTCAGCCACTTGCAGACCTGGGGGAGCTAGTTAACCATACCGAGACCCAAGTCACTTCCTACTTGTGTACAGATTGCGCTAATCATCACTCCCAGGGTGGCTGTGAGGATGACATGCTGAAAGCACAGCTGGGTATTCTGGCTAACAATGATCGTGTGTCTACACTGCATGAGCAGAGCCAGGCTTCGAGGGTCCCCATTGCCTGGGGTTTCCCACATCCCCCTTCACAGCATCACTCAATAAACACCAGCCCCCTTCTTTCCCCCTCCAACTTCGATTTTGTATCTTTAATTCTGTAAAAGTAGTGACAATCAACTGCTGCTTTCCTCATAATATCGTCCCTCATTAATCTCCCCCTCTCTCTCTCAGTCAACTCTTGCCATCCCCCTATGTACATTTTCCAGCACCTGGGAATTTGGAATCAATCTGCCATTCCTCTTCCTAGAATCCAACCCCAAGAGAACTGATCACATGTGAAACAAGTTTAGCCATTGCGCGAATTAGTTCTGTGGCCAAGCTCCTAATGCAACGTCTAACAGAAGCCAAGGGCGGGACGGGAAAATGAAGCCAGTGTGACAGCCCCATGGTGAGTAGGAGGGTCTGAAGGCCGTGTGATTCAAAGGAAAAAAACGCTGGACCAGGAGTCTGGAGACCTCTGCTCCGGCCCTAGAACAGCCCTTGAATTCTGTGGCCATGAGTAACACACCTAATATCTATGGGCTTCAGTTTCCCCACATCTGAGGTGAGGAGGTTGGGACCAAATCAGACATGGCAAATAGGTAGTGCTGGTGCCACCAGTCATTCACCCTTCCCACATCCATGGCACACATCACGAACCAATCAGTACATTCTTTCCTGCAGAACTCAGGCTAGACCCAGCACTCCAGGAAACTGCCATCCATCAGAGCTGGCCCAGGAGATCACCTCTGCCATTCCTGGGCTATGATCTAAACCTTCCCCTATTATTGGAACATCCTCTGCTTCTACAGCATGGATTCCTCTAACATACAGCTCTGACCATTGATGAGCATCACCGGAGAGGGGGCATGATGACTTCCTAGAAGTCAACAATACACACCTATAGCCTAATGCCATTTTCCACTGCAACTCTAAGCAGACTGTGCAATGACCTGCCAGCACGCCATGTGGAAGAAAGTTATGGTCTATCCCGACTGTAACCCACAGCTGCAGCTCCAGCCCTTGGCCATGTGATGAGGGATGGCCCTTTAAGGCCTAGCATCAACTTTCTGTTGGAATTTCCAAAAAACATATCCCATGAGCCTCGTTTCACCATGGATAATCAGGCTAATTCCACAGACTCTGCAGTGCCAAGACTTCCCTTATTTGCTAGTTTCAATGTCTGCTTTGGCCTCCTGCCCTGCTTGTGAAGCCATGGCCCTCTCCACTGGATTCCATAGCCTGTGACCTTGACTCAACTCCGTATCTGGCTTCAGCCTTCTTGGACTGACTTGGTGCACAAGAACTGCCTGGCCTCTATTGTCCGGTCTGCCCCAGCCATCAATCTCAAATGCAGATTCTAGACTGAATCATCTGACTTCTCACTCTTCCTCCACTAGCATGTGAGTGGCACTCAGCTTTGTGCACCCATAGAAATGATAACTCTTCTGGCCCTGCTGGTACCGTGCAGTAATGTGGTCCCTACTACTCACCCGCCCTCAGTAGCTTCAATTTTCTTCTCTAAATTCCTCTACTGAATGATCCAGCATATCCTACCCACCTCCCAGCAAACCCCTTCACTCCAGCCACTGTGGTCTTCCTGTGCCATCGGCCCCCAAATCCGCTTCTAGCTCTAGGCCTCTGGATACCATTCTCCTTGCTGCGAACATCTTCTCTTTCTCAGTTCCACCAATTCTTCACATCCATCTTACATCCCATCTCCTCCATGAAGCTTCCTTGACTTGTGCCAGGCCTTAGTTTTCTCCTAACATTTAACTTTTACACCAGATAATTTAGTACTTAATTATATGTTACTCCATAGGATTTAGAGAATTTCTCAGAGTGAAAGTCCTTTGAGGCCAAGAACCTGCCATTTATAGCCCAAGTGTTACTCACTGAGGACATCACAAGTTGACAGGCAACACCACCATTGCTGAGCTCCTCTTCGATGACAAGTACATAGGGAACACTTGCTAATTCACTTCTCAAACCATCAAATAAGTCTGTTCACATCAAATTCTTGCCAATCTTGTCTGATCTGGACCATAATAGATCCTTCTCTTACTGAAATAAGGAAACATTTAGATTATGCTAGAGGCCAACAAAGTATTTTCCTATTAGGCTTCAGCAGTGGTTTTCAATATTTAATACAGAGAGATAGGAGAAGTTTCTAGAAGAGCAGAGTCTCCAGTTGCACTGATGAAGTTTTTGAGTTAGTGGGTCTGGGGTAAGATTTGTAATGTGCATTTTAATAAGCAGTCTGGGTAATTTTGAAGTAGATAGTTCATCAACTCTACCCAGACCAAAAGCTGGGCTATGGGAACCTCATTTTCCAGAGACAATCTGGAATGGGTGGGGTAAACACAGAGAAGGGGCCACCACCCCCAGAAAAGTCTCTCCAGGGGGCAGATGGCTGAGATTTTCCTCAGCCTCTTCCTTGGTTACGGTCCAACTCTGGTTACCACATCTCTGAGCGCTCCAGCCAGAAGACCATTTGGCCTTGAAGGATCATTTTTATCTGCAGGGATCTCCCTCCCAAAGGCCTCCATTTGGCCTGCCCTTTATTGGAGGAAACAAACAAACACGCCAGTGCTCACCCTTAACCAGCTGCAGTCTTGGGCTTGCAAACTATTTTAACTCCTGCTATGAATCAGAACAGAATTATGAATAATTTGTAGGAGGCTTGTCATGTCTTGTTTCAATCTTTCGTCAGCTCACTTTTCCTCATTCGGCCTTTCAAGTACTTATAAGTCTGATTATTTTAAAGGTTTCAGGTCTGAAAGACTACATATGCAGCATTACACAGAATCTGGCTTTCTGTGGCTGACATCTCAGCAAGTTCTCAAATTTATAGCCCCACATGTCAAAAGTAAGAAAACAGGGAAAGCTTCCTAACAGGAAGGGTAGTGCCCGGTGGGGCATCTCAGCTGGCAACCAGGCTGAGTAATTCTGTGTGTCTTAGCATGTTGTATACAGAGGGAGGCCTGAGGCCAAATAGTTTCACACAATAATTTCTGCAGCCTTATTACCACCACCATCCTCCTTGCACATGGGAACTTTGTAGGGTAAACAACTGTTAATAAAAAAGAAGCATGGTTGTTTTTGTTTTTTCAAATACCCTTTCCCCAAAGATGTTAAATAACCAGACCTCAAAGAGATAGAACCTTGCATACATGATCCTCTAAGCATAAGTTAGAATTTCGACTTCAGGAAACACACAAATCAGATAAAAGAAATTATCTCTGGAGATTTCCCCTAACTCAGGCAATGCATGCTCCAGGGAGCTCCCCAGGCACGAGACACAGAGCACACTGTTGATGTTTCCTGAGACAAGCAGATGAAGTTCAAGGTGCTTTGAAGAAAATACAATTCAGTTTTCTCTTTTCCTCTCTAGAGCTTGATTCCACTCTGGGGTTCAAAATAAGCACATATAGTGTGTTTATGGGAAAACCCGTTCTTGCTATCTTGCAGGTGTGCAGGGATTCTGAAGCCGGGGCAGGGTGAAGGAGTGGGAGAAACTCTGGAGGCCTGGCAGTAAGGACTCCTCTTGATAGAAGAAAGGAAATCATGCCTTCCCATTTTTGCACATGGGACTCTTCACTTGTTTCATAGTGGATCCGTGCAGGCCCTAAGCAGACATCGCATCAAGCTGGTTGGTTTATGTTGAATTCACTTTCAACTCACCCTAAGCCTTAAGATTACCATCTTTCTGAATTCATGAAACTTCACTAAGCCTCTTTTAAATTATGACTCCCTCTTTGAAATGATAACCACAGGCATTCAAGTCCAAAACCACATTAACTTTTATCATCATTCAGTAGAGTGGGAAAAGAAGAGTACCCATGTGCGAGGGCTGGCTTTGTGGGGATCAAGGACTCACAGTCCCAGTGGACCACCAGGACACAGACATCATGAGTGGAGGAGGCAGCAGGCTGGTGGTGAAGCCTGGGGTTTGGAATGAGACTTGCCTGGGTGTGAGTCTGTCTCCCTCACTGTCTAACCATCACACCTGAAACAGGGTACTTGACTGCTCAGTGCTTCGGTTTCCTCCTCTGTGAGGTTGGGATAATGATAGGAAGTCCTTTAAGGGATCACTGTAAGAATTAAGAAAGATTATCTACATAAAAATAAATACATAGTAAGTGCTGGGCATGATGGTACCTGCCTGTAATCCCAGTACTTGGGAGGCTGAGACAAGAGGATCACAGATTTAAAACCAAACCTTAGCAACTTAGCAAGACCCTCAGCAACTTAGCGAGACCCTGTTTCAAAATTAAAAAAATAAAATAGGTCTGGGGATGTAGCTTGGAGGTAGAATGCCCCTGGGTTCAATCCCAAGTACCACAAAATAAATAAATATGTAGTACTTCATAAATGTTATTTTTTAGTCTTTTCTAGAGAAAATAGATGTTGAATTTAGCCCTCGTGGTGGGCAGCTTCTGAAGATGGCAAAAGGGACAATGGCTGAGGTTGGCAGCCTCCTCAGTAGTATAATCAGGCTCGGGAACAATATTCACACACAACCAGCTCTACTTTAGTAACGCTCATGTCATCTAAGGAAACTGCCTATGGTCCTGCAAATCTTGGTCTCTACCTTGGACAAGGTGAGAAGGAAGATGGTTATTTCTCTGCTCTTGCTCAGTTTTAAGTTCATGAAAGATTAAGGTTTGCATTGAATTTCATGAGTGTACAGCAGAGTTCTTACCTGGGAATCTAATCTACAGGGGAAACAGTAATAGTTAATGTTAATTAAATACTTACTCTCCTAAGTGTATTTTATACTTATTGTCTCATTTTTTTCGCACAACGATCTTATGAAGAAGGTCTTATTATCTCCCCCACTTTCTTGAGGAAACTGAGGCACAGAATGGTGACTTACCCAAGGTTATCACTTAGGACTTGAGCCTAGAGCGTCTGACTATAGTACCACCTTACAAAGCTGCAACTCACCGCACCAATCCTCTCACTTAAGCATTTTTTATCTTTTTGTTGATGTTTGCAAAGAAGGCCAAATGGATATTGAAAAATGCCAGCGAACACTCATTTAGCAAAGTTGTACCCAGCCTTAACCATGTTGCAAATCACTCTCCTTGGCCTAGGGAGTGAAGCGGGGAAGGAAAGGCATGCAGCCTATGTCTCTAATGAATGCCTCGTCTTCTTGGTGGGAGGGAGAGAGACCATGTGAAATAAAAATAGCTGGATAGAAGGAAGGGACAGAGGAAGGGAAAGAAGGCAGATGACTGGAAGAGCTCAGAGGAGGAATGGAATGATGTGAACATGCCAAGATGGCATGTCTTCATCACTTTCGTGGTAAACTGAAGAGAGCGGAGTTCAGAGATCTCAAACAGCATGCCCTGGCTTGCTCAGAGTCAGTGGGGGAGCTACGAGTCTCTTGCCTAACGCAGAAACCCACACTCTCCTCTCTGCACCATGCATTTCCCTCAGCCTGAGAAAGTGGTGGAGACCAGGTCCTTTGGAGCCTGAATGCTGCACTAAGGAGCTTGGGCTTTATTCTTTAATGAATGGATATACCCACAATGCCCCTCTGCTCTAAATTTAAGAGCCTCATCCAGAAATTTCTGGGCAAGAGGTAAATCCTGCTGGTGTCCCTCTGAGCACACATATAGCCCCAGAGAGGTGTCCAGTGAGACAATCAACCTTTCTTTTTTCATTCTTTTATGCAAACAAAGCAGCTGAATTAGCTGCACCTGCAGCCCCTGCTGTGTCACACACATAAAAGGATCAAAGCCTAGAACATGACTTCAGACTATAATTTAAGATAATTAAGATTTTTTAACCTAAATTACATTTTAACATTTCATAACAGAGCTGTCAAGATTCTATCTATCACAACTCTATCAAGCAAACAAAAGAGGATAATTATATTTTCAGACACATGCAGTCATCACTGCTGAGTTTCTCACAAAAAGACTTCTGTCTTCCTTCACATTCTCATTTTCAAATGCTCTTCCTCTACCCCACCCACCCTTGGAGTCTGAGACTATACACTCTTAAATAAGTAGAAAACACACCAAAGTAGTCTTTAACTCAGGCCATGAAAATGTGTCTCAGAAGCAGCAATTTTAATGAGAATTGCTTCTAAAGGAAACATCTCTTATTGGTAGGGGCATCCTGTTTCACTAAATAGACTCTGATTGGGAGTGAGGGAAAGGCAGCATATTAAATCCCTCAAATCAAAGAGAACAATGAAAAGCCAAAAAGTTTCCTCCTAGAAGCTGAATTTGCTTTCGTCTTGTCCTATTAAGATAGGGAGTCTGTTCTAAGATCCTCTCTGAAGTACCAAGGGGAGAATACCAACTATGTTAGGTATTGTCGGATGCCCCCACCCCCATCCATTTCACCTCTCCCCTAACGGTTATGAAACAGCCATGTTGTTTGGGTTACAATGACACTTCTCCCAAGCCCCAGTGGTGGGTCCTGAGTGGCCTAAGGTACCCAGTGTAATCTTACCCTCTTTAAAACTGTGGATTTCAGAATGAGAGTTCAGGCTTCAGACTTCCTCCCCCACTGACTTGCGGAGCAAGTCGGGATCTGCTATTCGAGATCTCTGAGCTTCCGTTTCTTCAGTTTACCATGAAAGAGCTGAAGATACCTTCCTGGTGTGTTTGCCTCATTTCATGGCTCCTCTACTCTTCTGGCTATCTGCCTGCTAATGAACAGCATCCCTCAACACCAGTGACTGGGCAGGACAGGGCACATGACCTCACTGGATCCAAATCAGAAAGTATCCCACAAGCTTGTTTAGATGGCAGAGAAGAGAGAAATATCCCCCCCCCCCTGTTCAGATACGTGGTGAGCAGACATTGACCTGGACCTGTTGCAGGTGTTTTTCTATTAGCGGGGGGAGGCTGAGGACAAGGCCAGCCCTAGAGGAGGGCGAAGCCAAGAGCGCCACAGAGCAATGAAGCAGGTGTCCTGATTTACCTACATGTGAACACTGGCACATTTTCAGTTTTGTTTGAGTTTGGTTTTGTTTGCAACCCAGAGCATCCTAACCAAGTCAGTGACTCTAATAGTTTAATACAATGGTTTTACCGTTGTGGGATCACAGCCCTTTGAAAATCTGATATAGACCAAGATCCCTCTTCCTAGCAAAATATACATACATGAAAGTTCACATGGAAATTAGAGGCGGCAGGGGTATGGATTCCAGATTGAGAGTCCCCTGCAGACTGATTAGACATATAGGCTTTGAGGCAGGACAGACCTGGGTTCACATCCTGACTCAGCCACTTTCTCACTGTCTGATTTGGGGTTATCTTAACTAACTCTTCTGAACCTCACTGTATTCCTCTAGAAAACAATAACAATAATACCTGCATTAAAAGGATATAAAATTTAAATAAAATCATGGATGTCTGAAAATTAACACAATACCTGCCACATCATCATTACTCACATATTAATGTACTGAGCAATTAAGAATAGTGCTTAAACTGGGCATGGTGGTACACACCTGTAATTCCAGTACTTGGGGGGGCTGAGACAGGAGGATCACAGGTTCAAAACCAGCCTCAGCAACTGATTTATCAAGGTCCCTCAGCAACTTAGTGAGGCCCTGTTTTAAAATACAAACTAGGGCTGGGGAGAGGGGGCAGCTCGGAGGTAGAATGCCTCTGGGTTCAACCTCAAGTACAAAAAAAAAAAAAAAGAATAGTCCTTGAAGGGCTCCAGAAAGAAAGTCCTTAAGACAAATGTCCATGTCAAGTATTAGAATGTGCACATACATAAAGCTATCACTGATCTGAAAACATAAGGCAGTTGATCAGGGATTGGTCCTAAGTTTTGGGAAACCCTGCTACAAAGACAGGATTTAGAGTAAGACAAGCTTTTTCATCTAAAAAGTGCCTAGACAGTTCTCAGGATTATTGTGGGGTCCAATAAGACAAAAATGACTTGATCCACCTGGGCAGAATGAGGAAGGTTTTATTAATCATGAAGATTTTTAAAGGCAACATGAAAGGGGAATAAAAGGACCTAGGGTTGCACACCTATAGACTTTTGGAATCATATGAGAACAAACACTAGCAATTTTCCACTCCAGCTCAGCAGAAGTGACGCACTGGGCTATCGTTTTACAAGCCAAAACCCCAAAGTGTCATTAAAAAAGAGAAATCTTGGAATCCACAGGCCGTGGCCTCCAGGTCCAAATATCATCCCTCCTTGCTATTCAACTCACATCCTGCCCACCTCCAGCACCCGCAGGTCCTCCTCCATCCAGAGAAGCTCCCAGCTGCTCATATTCCAACAAACTCATAAGGCTCTTCTAGTATGCCCCCCTGACTTAGGACTTGGAAATATCAGCAAGAACAGAAAATCCAGGGCAGAACCAGGAGGAGCAGAGCCCAGGGACACTGTGGAGCCGAGGCGGCCCATCTGCCTGGTCTCTTCCTGTTGTTCTCTACTTCTACCTTCCACCACCTTGTGTTTCTTTCCACATCAAAACTTTTCTTCTTTTTCTGCTCCATTTTTCTAAGTAGGCCAGTCACAAATAAGCTTTTTTTGGAGGGCGAGTGCAATCCCATCGCTGCATTCCCTGCATTTATCACAGTATGTGGATGCCAAAGGCACAGTGAACTGACCCCTTCCCACTGCCAAGTGGGCAGCACGATTGGACAGGGAGGAATTATGTCTCACACCAACTGATTATACCTGTTAAGTCAATCTCTTCCTACAAAATTCTCCCTGAAGACACCCCTCTTCCCCAGCTCTGGAGGGTAAAGCAGGGGTCACAAATTAGCAGGGAAAGGTTAAGAGTTGTCAGACTTCCCGCAGCTCAAGCCACTGATGACTCAGCGACAAAGTTCTGCTCCCTCCTAGAAACAACAGACCAAGAGGGCAAAAGGAAAGAAATGCTGACAGAGGCCCAGGACGCCCGCCACATTCTGGTAAAGCACCAAGCCAGCCAGCGTGTCGCATGGAAAGATAGGGCAGAGCCAAGCACGGCTGACACCGAAGACAGCCAAACCACAGCACTGCTAATGGTAGTCACCACTCTGCAGAGGTGGTGGGTGGCTCACCAGGGAAAACGTAAGTCAGGGCTGAGGGGAGGGAGCAGAGGCTGCTGGCAGGGACCAAGACCTCAGCCAGGAAGCAGAGGGGCTGGGTATTATGGGCAAGCATGTGAAGGAACAGGGCTCTGAAGCTCAAAGAATGCTAAAATATTTGCCACGATAGAGCCTCCTGTGGCTTTAGATATGAAGGTTTTAGAGACTATCCCCAGAGACCTTTTAAACTGCTGAGCACCTAATAAGTACCTTTTTTGAAAAAAAATGTAATGTGGAATAATCGTTCTGCAAAGCTGGCTATTCTCATTCTTTACGATAGGAATTAGAATTGAGAGGCACCATGTTGCAGCTCAGTGCCACTCACTTTTTTTCCAAATAGCAAGTACCTAGGAAATAACCAATCCACAAATAATTAGGGGTATGCTCAGCACTGAGAAATTCCCGATCACCAAGACCTCATGTAAAATGTCTGGAAAATTCCTCCTTCTGACTGAAACCTCATTTACTTCTGACCCTACAACTCTCTCATTCTTTGGTTTTTGGGTTTTTTTGTTTGTTTGTTTGTTTGGTGGTACCAGGGGTGTTATAACTGAGCTCCATCCCCAGTCCTTTTCATTTTGAAACAGGGTCTTGCTAAGTTGCTTAGTCTGGCCTCAAACCTGGGATCCTCCTGTCTCAATCTAAGTACTGGGATTACAGTTTGTGCACCACCACACCCGGCTCAACTCTTACATTCTTACTACATTTTTCCTCACTTTCACTGGGCCTCTACTTTCTAGATCCTTCTGTAGTCTCCTCATTTATCTGTGTCTTCCCAGTTTCTTCTGCACCCTATGCAGCCTGGATTTCACCAGAAATGATTTAAATAGGCTTTTGACAAAATTTCAGAACTGCTCACCCTCAAACTGCCTCCTGTGGCTGTATTGTCACTCATGAAATCTGGGACATCCTTAACTTTCTTCCCCCTGTTCCATGGTTACCAAAGAATGTGGGACAAATCACCGAAATGCATAGATCGTATCCCACATGTGTGTTGTCTATGATCCCTGGCTTGGCTCTTGCTCCTTCCTAACAATTCTTCTGGTTAATTTTTTCTGTGGTTCTACACCACTTCTAACCTCTGTCTGAAATGTGTGGCTGTCTGACTACCTTGCCTATAAAGACAAGTTTGTCTCTTGCCATGCTAAGAAAAGTAAGTCATATCTTGGGGGCTCTCCCTAGTTCTTTATTCAAAATGTCTGGACTTTTCACCAGTTTTACCATCCCTTCAATGTAAATTTGTTCTTTAAAGTTATACCTGGGAGCTTCCTATGTCAGCTTCTTACCCTCTCCAGGATCTCGCTCCATCAATTTTCTCTTCTCCCACTTAGAACCTGCCTTCCATTTGCTGCTAGCTCTGTCTTCTCTGTTGTAACCAGGTCTCCTATAGCTACCCCTTGTAGGGACACTTAGACCAACTGGGTACACAGAAATCCCACAAGAAAAAAAAAGGTGCTGATAATAGACTCAACATTAAGCATTACAATGCACAAAAGAAATGAAAAACTATCAAGAGGGAATGTTAACAGATGTACTACATAGGAACATTATCATTCAAGGTAATAAGAGAATAGAACTGAAACAGACTTTTAAAATAGTATATTTTAAATGATCAAGCCATTTTTAAGACATTGAAATTATAAACTGAAAGTATGAATAAAGGACAGATTTTTTTAAATAGAATTGGGGGGAATGAAAAGTAGTATTTAAAATTAGAAGTACAAAGTGTGTGTGGCAGGTTAAACAGAGATGAAGAAAGTATTAGATAAGTAGGAGCTAGATCTAAAGGAATTATGCAAACTACAGCAAAGAAAGATAAAAAAAATGGTCTTGAATGTCCACAAAGGCCCACTTATTGAAGGCTTGGTCCTCAGCCTGTGGTGCTATTGGGAGATAGTGGAACCTTTAGGAATTTGGGCCTAGTGGAAGAAAGTCAGATCATTGGAAGAGTGCCCTTGAAGGGGATACTGGGGACTCTGGCCTCTTCCTGTCTCTGTTTTTGTCTCCCAGCTGCCATGAGGTAAGCAGCTTCTTCTACCATATGCCCCCCCACCATGATATATTGCCTTGCCACTGGCCCCAAAGCAACAGAGCCAATGAACCATGAGAACGTGAGCTGAAACAGACCCGATGAACCATGGAAATGTAAGCCTAAACAGACCTTTGAAACTGTGAGCCAAAATAAATCTTTCTTCTTTTTAAGTTGATTTATTTCAGGCATTTGTTACAGCAACAAAAAACTAACACAAATGAGAAATATAAAAGTACTTAAGAGAAATGAAGGCTAGAGTATGAAGGTCCAAAATACATATCTAGATAGAGTGTAATGAGAGAATCAGGATGAGGCAACGTTTGAAAGACAATGGTTAAGCTTTTCCAAAACTGAATGATGCATAATTTCTCAAAATGAAAACATAGCCACACGTTGAGGAGGGTAAGTAAAAATAAATCTATTCCTAGACATGCTGTGATAAAATTGCTAAAGATAAAAATAATAGAAATTTCTCAAGCAAACATAGAGAAGAGACAAATTACAATGAAATAATAGCTAGATTGGCAGAAGACTTCCTATTAGCAATAATATATACCACAGGAAAATGAAACAAGATTTTCATACTATTGTGATAAAATAACTGTCAACCTAGAATCCTGTACTTAACTACACTTAAATTCAAGAGAGAGCAGAATAAAGACATTTATGGACAAACACAGGGAGAATTTACTATTCACAGACTCTCCTTGGATTGCCTACTGAAAATGTACCTCATTAAGAAGGAAATTTTGTCCAGAATAAAGAAGTAAGTCACAATGATGAACACAAGTATCAGTATTACAGCAATAAATATAAATAAAATTGACTGTAAATAAAGCGTAATAATATGAATATTTAATGAGGAAGACAGAACCAGATTTAAAAAAATAATAGTTGCCGGGTGTGGTGGCGCACGCTTATAATCCCAGTACTTGGGAGGCTGAGACTGGAGGATCTGGGTTTGCAGCCAGCCTCAGCTACTTAGTGAGGCCTCTGCAACTTGGTGAGACCCTGTTTCAAAATAAAGAATAAAAACTAGGGCTGGGGGTAGCTCAGAGGTAGAATGCCCCTGGGTTTGAGCCCCAGTACCGCAAAAAAAATAATAATAATAATAGTCACCAATAACATGGGCATTGAAGAAGAGCTGAGTTTAAAAAGTGGATGTCTTCAGATGAATGGAAGAAGAAAATGTGAGTGTTATGGTTTGGATGTTGAATATCCCCTAAAGACCCATATATCAAAGATTGGCCGCCTGGGTGGCACTTCTGGATTGTGGTCTCTTTAGGAGGTGGGGTCCAGTGGGAGGTCCTTAGGTCATGGGGGCATGCTGTCAATAGGCAGTTCTCCTGAGAATCCTTCCTTGGTAGTTTTTGCAAGAGGGCTGTTTAAAAACCTGAGCATGGCCTGCTTCTCTCTCTCTCTCTCACTCTCTCTCTCTCTCTCTCTCTCTCTCTCTCTTTCTCTCTCTCTCTCCTCTTGGTTTGAGATGTAATCGCTTGCTTATGCAGGTTCAGCCACCACTGCCATCCCCATCATGGGGTGACATAGCCAAGGATGGGTGCCAAGCCTACACTAGGTCATTTGGACTCTCAGCCTCCAAAAGTATAAACTAACTAAACCTTTTCTCTTTATAAAGGCATTTTATTATAGTAACAAGAAGCTGGAAATACAGTAACATATACATACATATCAATATCCATATCTATCTATATAAATTCCATATACAAAAATATACACACGATATACATACACACACATATATGATATAATAGTATTTGACCTTAAAAAAAGAAGGAATCCTGCCATTGGTGACAACATGGATAAGCCTGGGGGATATTATGCTAAGTGGCATAAGCCAGACACAGAAAGACAAATACTATATGATCTTACTTAGATATGGAATCTTTAAAAAATTGAAATCAATAGAAGCAAAAGGTAGAGGGTGGTTACCAGAAGCTGGAGAGGATAAGGATAGGAGATTTTGGCCAAAAGATACAAACTTTCAGTTGTATGATAAATTCTGTACAGCATGGTGACTATAATTAATAATACTGTGTGGGATACTTAAAATTTGCTAAGTATTTTCATCACACATACAAATGGTAATAGCGTGAGGCAATGGCTGTCTTAACAAACTCAATTGTTTTAATCAGTTCATAATGTACACCTACATCAAATCATCACATTGTACAGCTGAAATATATACAACTCAAAAAAGCTGGGGGGAAGCCTCATATTGCTTGGGAAACATAGTCAAGTATTAATGACAAAAACTTAAAGGAGTACCACTAATACAATGAAAAAGTACAGCCCCCAAATAAGAAAGGGAAAATAAAACTAAAAAGTAAGGACAAAAAGGGCAAAAACAATAGCAAAAATAAAGCAGGTTAACACAAAAACAGAAAATCAGATGAGAGAAATAAGCCCAAATATGTCAGTAATAAATGTGAAAAACTAAGACTGATTATAATATAGTCTTAAAACAGAATTTTTAAATTTCAGCTGTATGACATTTATAATATATGACAAAAAAGATATACCAGGCAAATAGTAACTGTAAGAAAGTTAGCAGAGCCTTATTAACATCCGAAATATGGAATTTTAAGCAAATATATTTATTAGTATTAAACACACTAAATAAGAACTTTTTTTCAGGAAGATAGAATGGGCCTGAATCTGTTGTGTTGAACAGTATCATACCAAAATACATAAAGCAAAAAGTTACAAAGTAATGAGAAAAAAATGGACAAGTCATAGAGGTAGATTTTAGTACACCTTTCTCAGAAAATGATTGATAGATCACCTAGGCCAGAAATTGGTAAGACATAGAAGAGTTAATTATGATTATCAATATTGATCTAAAAAACATAGAATCCTTAATCCCTAAGATGAATCAGAAAAACATAATTTTTGAACAATGGAATGATTATACATGCCAAATAAGAGGCATTTTTTTTTCCTCCTGATAATAAATGTATGGAGGTTTTCTACACCAATGACCAATTCCCCAATTCCCAGACATCATTTGGGTATCTGACAATTCAATTCCTACCCTCTGTTAGTATCAGCTCAAGGGTTGCATCAGCTTCCTGGGCTTGGCGTGTGACTCCCGCCTGGGCTCAGCCTGTGACTCCTTCTTGGGCTTACACTGTGACTCCCGCCTGGGCTCGGCATTTTTTTCCCTCCTGACACAAACAAATCCTGATAATAAATTTATGGAGGCTTTCTACACCAATGACCAATTCCCCAATTCCCAGACATCGTTTGGGTATCCGACAATTCATTGCAATTAGTATCAAGCTCAAGGGCTCAGTCCCACAAGATTGTCCTCACTTTAGACATCAATCACAAGTATCAGGTCCCCATATTAAAATAAAATTGAAGGTGTACAGATTGGAAAGAAAAAACAAACCTCTGATTTGGGGGCAATATTATTATATACATAGGATTCATGTTAGAATTGAAAAATGCTTCAGAAAGATTCCTAGATAAAAGAGATCAATAAGAAAATTTTGTTGAACTTTTATTCCACTCATAATGGCAACAAAAACATATTTACTTAATAAAAAATTTACTGAGTATCTACTATGTTCCAGGCACTGAATTTGGCCCTAGAATAATATGCACAAGACCTTCATGGAGAAAATTATTAAAACTCTGGAAGGATATGAAAGAACACCACACAGATGGAGAAGGACATCATATAATGGGAGGACTCAATATTCCACCGAAGAGGATGCTCCAAATTAATCTATAAATTCAGTAAAAGTGCAATCCAACCCCCCAAAAAATTTATTAGAATTTGACAATGATTTAAAAACCAGTAAAACAGCAAAGGAATAATAATATCTGAAATAATTTTAAAGAAGGTGAAGTCAGGGCCGGGCATGGTGGCGCACGCTTGTAATCCCAGTACTTTGGGAGGCAGAGACCGGAGGATCCGGGTTCGCGGCCAGCCTCAGCTCGCTCTCTCGCTCTCTCTCTCTCTCTCTCTCTCTCTCTACTTAGTGTGGCCCTCCACAACTTCGTGAGACCTGGTTTCAAAATAAAGTATAAAAAATAGGGCCGGGGGTGTAGCGCAGAGGTAGAATGCCTCTGGGTTCAATCCCCAGTACCGCAAAAAAAAAAAAAAAGAAGGTGAAGTCATTTGTACTTTCATCAAAATTTATTATAAATTTATACTAAGAGAGTGAGTTCTTGGCATTAAGCTTCACTTTGTGGGGGACTCACCTGGGACACAGCTTTGTAGGCCCTGGGATGCCCAATGACACCACAAATGCATTTACTGTCAGTTTGGTTTAGTCAAATCATAAAGCTGAATTCTCCACTGCCCTTCATGGAAGAGCCCCATATAAAAGAGAAACCACAGTCAGTCTACGCCTAGACGATGGAAAGAGCTTACTGGCCACAGTCTATAAAAGTGAATATCAAATGGAAGAGTCTTTAACAACCCCTTGCAGAAAAGGTGGCCTTATCAGGAAACAAAATAGAAATTGAGGTAATCCCCAGTACTTGGGAGGCAGAGACCGGAGGATCCGGGTTCGTGGCTAGCCTCAACTACTTAGAAAGGCCCTCCGCAACTTCGTGAGACCCGGTTTCAAAATAAAGGATAAGAAATAGGGCTGGGTGTGTGGTTCAGAGGTAGAATGCCCCTGGGTTCAATCCCTGGTACCGCAAAAAAAAAAAAAAAAAAAAGAAATTGAGGTTTGCCCAGGGAGGGTAGGGAGAGACACTTCAAAGACAGGGTGTCCTTGAATGGCCTTTGTTCACTGGAGGTAGATGCTTCAGAAAACCAGGATGAGCCATGTGCCACCAAGGGATTGGGGCTGGAGGGCAGTGGCATAAATTAATCTCCTTGAAAGGCAGAATCAGCCTTTTCATTTTCTCCACCTCCACTCCCTTCTCTCCAAATATCTGGAAGAGATTCCATTGGAATGATCCATTCCCTGAGGCTGAGAAGTTAACAGTCAGCAAGCCAGATTAGAGCAAGAACTCAGTTTATTTCAGGCATGAATATTAAATGGGATTTATGACAGATGGAGTACTTGTTAATTCTTTCTATTAGTAGAGCAATTCATAACAGCAAAGAAAAGCCTGTCCCAGTAGACAGTGATGTCTTTAGTCTTTTCTCCTGGAGAAAGCCAATTCTCAATATCTCTCAATTTCTCTCTCTCTCTCTCTTACACCTACATAAACATACACATACACACACACACACACACACACACACACACACACACACTTACATATTAACGGTCATGAGTTCATACACACACATACTTTTTCTCTATATATACATATACATATACATATAATATATATACATATATATATATATATATAATTTTTTTCATCCAAGGAAACCAGACACCCTCAGCTTGTGAACCCACAGCTCCCATGACCTCCAGCAGGAATTGTGCCCATGGCATTGAGAACCAGAATGTGACCCATGTTCTATTAATCAGTCCTACACCATAGGAATGGAATTTACAGTTAACAGAAAGAGTCCTGTGCTGCAGACATCTGCTCGGGGACTCCAGAATAGCCAGAGCCCTCCCAGGGGTAGCTGTTTGTTAGCAAGGCCCCTATTTCTAGCTCAGTCGCCTATTTTTTTGTGCAGCCACAAGAAACAATAGTCTCTCTTCCCAGCATCTTTTACTATATGACTGTTATTTCAATATTAGGCTTTTGAGGTCAGAGAACCACAGTAGCTTTCTCCAACCTACCCTAAAAAGATAGTTCAGAGCCAGGAGTGGTGGCACATGCCTCTAATCCCAGTACTTGTGAGGCTGAAACAGGAGGATCACAGGTTCCTGGCCAACCTCAGTAACTTAGTGAGGCCCTCTGCAACTTAGTGAGACCCTATTTCAAAAATTAAAAAATAAAATAGGACTGAGGGTGTAGCTCAGAGGTAGAACATCCCTGGGTTCAATCCTCAGTACCAAAGAGAGAGAGAGAGAAGAAAGAAAGAACGAAGAAAGAAAGAAAGAAAGGAAGGAAGGAAGGAAGGAAGGAAGGAAGGAAGGAAGGAAGGAAGGAAGGAAGGAAGAAAAAGAAAGAAAGAAAAAAGGTGATTCAGTGTGCAAAAGTGGATTAGCTCTACCACAGAGTTCATGACCTATAGAGTAGGCAGCCTCCTTTCTGCTTAATTGTTTTCACTTGGGAAATGTGAAGGCTAATACAGGTGGTGCAGGAGCCAACGGAGAGAACAAGGTAGAGAGATCACGTGAATGACAGTCACCAAGGTTGTGGTGATGCGATCCATCCCGCAAGCTGACTGAGCTACTACTCTCCTGAGCTATCCCTCCATCAGGTGTAACTTACCAGCTCCAGTTTGCTTGGATACAGGGGTTTCAGAAGGTGACTGAATAATATTGCCATGGATTAGTCATTCCATATTCATGCATGCAACATTTTACTGAGTGCTGTAAGCCAGGTACTTTCCAGGTGGGAAAGGAAACAGGGACCAGCAACACAAGTGATAAGTGACTATGCAGGACTTGTGTTGGTGGCGCTAGAGCAGGGTGCAGAGATGACTGCCAGGAAAGGTTCACTTTAGGCTGGGTCTGGAAGAATAAGTGTGTGGTGGATATTGGTAACAACTCCTCTAATTCCTTGGCATGTTTCCCTTCAAAAACACTCCAAAAATGTTTTCTTGGCATCACCGTAAAGGTGAGGCATCCATCTATTTTTGAAGCATTTCATTTCACCAAAATGAAACAATGAGTCCAATAAAAGGTGCTCTGTTTCTTTGAAATTAATAAGCCACCTTGAATATTTTTAATTTCTCAAAACATTTTTAATCACAAAAGTAATACATATTTTCCCTAGATGATTGGGTATAGAAAAAAATAATCAGCTATTAGAGGAAACAAATTATATTTTGTTCTTTTCTTTCATTTTCTATGAATAGACTTTTGTACAAAACTGGGATCACATGTTGTACACATAATTTTGTAGCCTCATTTTTTTTCACTTTAACATTCTATTCCAAGCAATTCCCACATTCTTAAGTACTCTGAGACTAGCATTTGTAATGGCTGAAGAACATTCCATCATATGGATCGGCCACAATTATTTCAAAGATTTCTCCATTCCTGGAAATTTAGGTCACACCCATTCTTTTGCCCTCGATATGGCAATGAACATTCAAGTACATAAATCTATCTGCACATCTATGATTACTTCTTTATGGTACGTTTCTAAAAGTACCATAACTGGAACAAGGGCCGCATATATTTTTAGTATTCTTGCCACATACTGCTGAGTTTCTATGGAAATACAAACATAGTACCTACTATACAGTAAGTACTTAATAAATATTTATCAATAAGCCAACAAATAGATTAATGATTTTTAGACTTTCCATACAATTCTTGCTAAAAGTGGCCATACTTAAACCATAGGAAACTAAATAATCTTCATGGGAGTAGACAAACACTTGGATTGAAGAAACTAATAGATTTTAAAGTATCACTTATAAGAATATAAAGCATGAATTATGTCAAAAGTTGAATTATATATATATGATGAAAAAGTATGCAGTCAAAATAATGTTGCAGAATATTTACAGTAGATCCCCCTATCTTCAGTGGATACTTTCCAAGATACCCAGTCTATGCCCAAAACTGCAGATAGAACTGAACCTGATATATATTGTGCTTTTTCCTATACATGCATAGCTATGCTAAAATTTAATTTATAAAATTAGGCAGAGTAAGAAATTAACAATGAATAATAATAAAATATAGCACTTATAGTAATATACTTCAGCAAAAGTTATGTGAATGTATGCTCTCCCCCCCAAAAAAATATCTTATTATGCCACACTCCCTTTGTTCTTGTGAGGATATGAGCTGATACAATGCATATGTGATAAGATGAAGTAATGCGGCGTTAGGCTACTAAGGGTTACTCAAACACAAGCACTGCAGTACCATGACAGTATTTCTGATAACTGACATAGCTAAGTGACTCACAGGCAAGTAGTGTATATAGCATGGATACGCTGGAAAAAGGAATGATTCACATCCTGGGTGGGATGGAGAGGGATGGCACAAGATTTCATTATGCTATTCACAATAGCAGATTATTTAGAATTTATTAATTATTTATTTCTGGAATTTTCTATTTAACATTTTCAGACCTTGGCTGACTGTGGGTAACTGAAACCATGGAAAGTAAAATGGACAAGTGGGCACTACTATAAAGGCAGGGCAGTTTTTTAAAAGCACAGTAAAAACAACAACAACAACAACATTTTGTATACCCCAAATAAATTAGTTTGAAGAGAAACATGTCCAGAGTTAAGTTTGTAATTTACAAATACATAGAAGGCCATACAAATTATTATCCTTAATGATTTGGCTAAAAGTGTTCAGCAGTGATAACAGTCAATATGCCATACCCAGGTTTACAACACACCCATCTTAGGCTGTACATGGTAAAGGGTAGCACATCAAAGTGACTGGGCTTTATGTTAAGGAATCTTACTAGCTCATGATCTTCCAGACAATTCTAGTGAAAAATCAATCTGCCCAACGCTGCATATTCTGTTTATGTGTACACACACACACACACACACACACACACACACACACAGTTAATTAAATTTTTTCTCTGCAATACCTTTGTATATAATGATAAATACCAATAAGACGAGATGCCTATCACAGTTGTGTTAGCTGCCCCAGACCTTGGAACAAACTTCCCACTTTAAGTCCAAGAGAAAACAGAATCTGCACAGATTTTGTGTGTTAAATGAAAAGTCATATGGTGCGTGCTCTTGTTTTACATGTTTGAGGATTCTATAGAAAAGACAGACAAAACTCTTACAAGAAATAAAAGGTGTGCTGGTGTTAGCATTTTATTTCAGTCATCTGATGGATGTCGTGAGAAAAAGAGTTATAACCAGTTTATAACCAGTGACTGTTTCTCCTAGCATAATTAATTCATAACTGTAAATTATATGCATTATTATTTTATAAAGCCTTTTGAAAGCAAGTAAAGGAAAAACAGCTTTGCTGCCTAGGGATAATTTTGCAGTCAAAATACCAGTGTGAATACAACGAGAACAGTTTGACAGATTTATAGCATGCAAATGCAACTGAGGCATGGGATAGACTACAGGTGACAGGAAGGGTGACCTGTGAGCCATGTGCAGTATATGTCACACTAACAGGACAGCCTAGAGGAGAATCTGGCAGATGTGGAAAGTAATTGGGCAGCAACATAGTGATATATGAGCTCGGCGATGCCCTGGGTATTTGTGAAGAATTTCTTGAAGGGTGGCATAAATCCAATCAGTACCATTCCGTTTTTTATAACATTTTCATAAATTTAAAACATGTTTCTCTGAAAAGTACAATCACAGTCAATCTGAGATTGCATCATATCTAGTCCAAGGCGACACAGAAAGAACTGCAGTGTAGACAGGGATGGTCTCCACAGAAGGTCCATGAGAGTCAGCCCCAGGAGTCAACCCCACCGTCCTGCTCCACAGCAGCCTCAGCAACTTAGTGAGACCCGGTTTAAAAAAAATAATAAAATAAAAAGGCCTGGGGAGTGTGGCTTGGAGGTAGAATACTCCTAGGTTCAATAATATATATATATATATATATATATATATATATATATGAAAAGCAATCATTTGTGGCAAGGAAGGGAATCCACCTCTATCCCTTTAGACAACTTCAAATACAAACCTGGAAAGGGCAGCCACATTCCCATGAGTGTTTAAACACGGTTGGGTTATTGCAAAATAAAATAAAGATGATTATCATCGAGGAGCACACACACTATTTGCTTTTGGCAAGCCTTTTCCTGAACTTGAACAATGGATTTCCAATATTTACTGTTGGGTTGATTCACAAAAAGTTTATTTAAAGAGATTCTGGATCAGAAGTTCAGTGTCCACCGCAAATTCTCAGACCTGATTCCCTTCACAAATCAATGTGAAAGGCTGCTCAAGGTAAGCATAGATATCCATGCTCAGTTTCACATTCCAGAATGCTATTTGTGGAACTTAAGGGGTTGGTGAGATGGTGAGGAGGGGTTGCAGATGCTAGTAACAAGTGTATGTCTTCTCTATCAGGGGTTCTGAGGAATACATCACTGTCCTTCTCTATTACATTACTTATGTTCCCAACTAGAGTTTCACAGGCTACCATAGCCATAGTACACAAAGTGATGCGACCAGGGGACTAAGAGAATTGTATATTTCTCCTGCATGGATGACAACTAATGCAATAGAATGTTCAAGACTCTACCTATTATTAGCTTAATTTATCATGAGCTATAAGATTTTTTCCTCCTGGTATTAAAGTAAGTCTATCACCAACAACTGCAGTGGATAGCACCAAAGAGAAATTTCTATTTGAGAGCAAAGAGAAGAGTCAGGTGTATTACTAAAAGCAAATCCCCAGAAGGTATGATGGCAAACCAAAGCAGGAAGGAGCACAGAGCAGAGGGGTCTGAACGAGCAAGTTTCTCACTACTCCCCTCAATGCCACCATCCTCAGTCACCACAAGAGTGATTCTCACACCCCTGCCATAGATTTCCACAGTAGGGACTTGGTATAAAGCTAGAAACTTGAAGGGATTCCTTCTCTCCTCTATAAATCATCAACTAGACAAAAAAAAAAACCCTATTCACCAGTTACTCTTCTCTTCTCAAAGGACTCTATTTACATGGCTTCATCAAGTGTGTTATAAGGGAGAAGGCTTCAGGAAGTTGGCAAATCTCAGTTACTATCTCACGGTTTTATTGCGTTGAACAGTGAGAACGGGAAAGTGGCACATCACCAAGAGGAATGCCAGAAGAAAGCTACAAAACCTCTTTGTGAAGGTCTTGTTTCTCTATACACAAACACTGATCCCCAAAGAATGAACAAATCTGCAAGGTTGCAGTTTGATTTAACAAGTTTACTCCAGAACCACAAACACAATAAATGATTAAAAGAAAGGAACAAAGTTTCTATGGGGATGTGTCGAACACAAACAGCTCTTTCATTGTGCATAACCCCAGTGAAATTTCATTATGATTTCAACTATTTCACTGCCTGTACTGCTGTTCACCTCCTTCATGCTTTATCTAAGAATAACAGCAATTTGAACAATCAAAAAATTATCCATTGTGGTACCTTAAGAAAGGTGCAGCTCTTTATTGAAAAGGGTCATTTACATAAGGAATGACTTTGGACTTGCAGGGAAATACTCACCTGATTATATGACACAATTGTAGGGCATGAATCTACTGGCAATGTTTGAGTCTTAGACACAGATGTGGAACAATTGCTCAGACAGGATGCGAAAGTTCTATGTGACTAAATAAATTAGTATGAGATTGGAAACTAAAAAAATACTGTATAAGAGTCACTGCTTTGCCTGAGAATTTCTGTGAGAAAAATCAACATGCCTTAGGAAGCATAGAATCTCTTCAGAGGGAAAGAGTAAAGGCAATCTTCTCTGATAGAATGACTGATTAGTACAGGCTTGCCAGGATTCCTCTGGTTTTAGCACTAAAAATCCCATGTCTTAGAAAAACCCTGAATCTTGGACAAACTGGGATAATTGGTCCATCTGCTCTTTGGATTCACAAATGCCCTCTCTGACATAACCTACGAGAGACTTAACTTTCACAGGGTGAGTCAATATCAGTGTCACACACCTGTAATCCCAGTACTTGGGAGGCTGGGACAGGAGGATCATAGGTTCAAGGACAGCCTCAGCAACTTAGTGAAGCCCTCTGCAACTTAGTAAGACCCTGTTTCAAAATGAAAAATAAAATAGGGGCTGGTGGTGTAGCTAAGAGGTAGAATGTCCCTGGGTTCAATCCCCAGTACACTATGAAAAATAAAAATAAAAATTCAGTGTCCCTCTAACCAATTCCTGTCCATTCTGCAACAAAACAAAGTTTATTCCATCTTCCACCTGGTAGCTCTAGGTATTCATATTGCCACCTCCCATTCCTCCAATCCATTCTCTATTCTCTAGGTTAAGCTGACCCAGCTTCTTCGCCTGCTCCTTGAGTGTTCTTGTTCCATTGGTAGCCTCATAACTCTCTTCTTGGCAGGCTCATCTCTCCAGATCCCTCAAATAATGACATCCTGAACTGAGCTCAAATCCCTACACATTGCCAGAGCAGAGTCCATGTGCCCCTGCTCTGACCTGGGTATCATGTTCCCATATGGACAAACAGATATTTCTTTAGCACATTTGGCCACCACATCCCACTACTGAAGAACAGCACAGTTCATGCCAACAGAGAGTCACAGAGATTTTTTTTACACATGTTGTTATTCAGAATTCAACCATCCTGTAGTTGTGCAACTGGTCTTTAGATACAAATATCACACATTGATGCTTTAGACTGAACTCATTATTCCAGCCCGTGAGCCCAGCTTTGGGTCATAATTCTATCACCCAAATTACTCATTCCAGTAATTTGGCTCCAGGTTCACATAGCTTCTCTGTATCAACATTTGCAGTCATTCAAATCACTGGCAGAAATGTTGACTAGGTCAGGGTGGAAAACCAAATGATTAACCAGTGCATAGATATTTCCTGCATAAAGACAGGTATTCACATGGGTTCTGTATTTTGAAATTTTCTATAGGGTGTTCCCTGCCAGATTTTAGAAGAGAAGTTGAGGAACCAGGAAAGAAGATACAAATATGCTGTAGCAATACTTCCTTCATTGTCAACCAACAGCTGTCTTCTTCCTTACTTTTTCCCCACAACTTCAGTAAAACAAGTATACAGAAATCTCACCATGAGCCTGGAACAGAACAGAGCACTGAGTGTGAATTATCAGTGCAATGCACCCAGTGTTCCAGACTCTTCTTTCCATGCATTGGCTAAGCCCAAGGACTTGCATTAGCCAACAACTTACATTAACCACTGACACCCATGTGGAATGAGATGCATTATGCATTGACAGGAGCTTCACAAGCCAGTTGTGTGGTTTGTCATGTTTCTCCCACTGCTGTTTATATCAGAGACGCTAGTGTCAGGATGAGGCCTTAATTAACCTGGGTCCCTGAGAGAACACAATGATCAGAGTCCCTTTGCTGACCCACATTCGACATGCAGGTCAAGGAGGAAATAAAGCCCCTTAGGTTTGGGATGTTTTATTACTGCTATATGACTTTGACTATCCTGAGTATTACATAGAGGGTGCAGAAGTAGAAAATAACATGATATCCTGTTTATAAGAAGCTTATAGTATAGATGAGGAGATAAATCATATTCTCATAGCCAGGCGTGGTGGTGCACACTTGTAATCCCAGTACTTGGGAGGCTAAAACCGGAGGATCCGGGTTCACGGCCAGCCTCAGCTACTTAGTGAGGCCCTCTGCAACTTAGTGAGACCCTGTTTCAAAATAAAGAATAAAAAAATAGGGCTGGGGATGTAGTTCAGAGGTAGAATGTCCCTGGGTTCAATCCCAGTACTGCAAAAAAAAATCATATTCTCAAAATAAAAGTAAGAATTAAATTAACATGTAGTAAAAATCTCAATTGGAAAGTGGAGATAATTAGCAAATATGATGTGGTGCTAAAGGTGAGTCACTAACACAAAGCATTTAAAGAGAGTAAAGGGCTTACAGTTCTCAGAACACATTTCATCTCCATTAAACAAAAGAACAGTCAAAACTACATAACTTATTGAAGAGTATTATAGGAAATGGTTCTACAAATATGGTGAGTCTTCTCTTTTAAAATGATAATGAAGATGTGGGCTTCATTTATGAGGCTATTTTACATGTATTTGATTTTAGCACTAATAAAGTTTTTTTAAGCGAATATGTTATAGGTCCCTGTCCTTCAGAAATGGACAGATTTAACACATAACTAAGACAGGGAAATCATTCTTTCCAGGAGTGTTACAGGAACCTTGGCAATTTAAGTAATGCAAATAAAAAGGAGCTAATCTTAGCACCCACTTAAAATATGATTTACTTTATTTCATAGAAATGTCTATTATTATAACTATAAAGATAAATACTGGGCTGAATACTCAATATCAATTTTTATCTAACAAAAAATATGGCCTTTTTTCTTTTAAAAATATATTCAGCCTCTCCTTTTTATCCTTTTACAGGAATGGAAGAATTTTGGTATTAATTGGAACAGTCACTCACTCATTCAACAGAGATTAACCAAGTAGCTATTCTGCCAGGAACTGTGCCAGATGTTGGCTATTCATGAATAGGCAGAATAGTTAAGGGTCTCTCCTCAGGGAGCTTACAGTCCATGGAAGGATGTTAGTCAGTTTTTCATCACTAGAGCAAAATACCTGCAATAGCCAACTTATAAAGTGAGAAAGTACGCTTTGGCTCAGTTTTGAAGGTTCGAATTCATGACCGATTGTCCTGTTGCCTGGGGCCTGTGGTGAGGAAGCACATCACGGTGGGAGCCCATGACAGAGCAAAATCACTCACCTATGGCCAGGAAATGAAAGAGAAAAAGAAGAAGAGACTGGAATCCCACAATGCCCTTGGGGGCATGTCCTGAATGACCCAAGGACCTCTCATAAGGCGGTCACCTCTGAAAGGTTCCACCACCTCCCACTAGCACCACCCCGTAACACATGGGCCTTTGGGAGACATTCAAGATCAAAACTGCAACATTCTGTGCCCCCAACCCCCAAAGATCTATGTCCATCTCACAATGTAAAATCACTCATTCCATCTCCTCCAAGAGTCCACAATGTCTTGTTTCTTCATTGCTTGAAAATCCAAGTCCAATGTTTCCTTCAAGACTTAAGCCAAACACAGCTGTGAACCCCTGAAAAAATCCAAAGGAAAGTATCACACTTCCAAGGTACAATGGTGGGACTGTCACAGGTTACATATTCCCATTCCAAAAGGGAGGAACAGGGGAACAGAAAGAAGGGAGCAACCCAAAGTAAGACTAAAACCCAGAGGAGCAAACATTAAATCTTAAATCTCCTTGTCCAGCATCTAGGACATACATTAATGGAATGGAGGCTCCCAAGCGTGTGGGCCTCCTTCCCCTATGGCCAAGGTTACAACCCACAGGGCCATTTCCTCAGGCTGACTTTGTACACTGCATGTAGCTTTCCCTGATGGTCAATGCACATTGCTAGTATTGCCACCTTTCTGAGTTCTCCTTTGCAGCTTCGGCTTCACTCTCAAAGCTCCACACACTGCCTATCAGGGACTGCTTGTAGGGACCCAACACCACAACCTATCGGCTGGCCTCCCACGTTTTCTTTTGGAATCTTGGTGGGAGCCTCTATGACCTCAAAACTCTTGAATTCTACATGCCTGCAAAACTAGCCTCATGCAGACAATGCCAGGATCTGCTGCCAGCATGAGCTGTACCTGGGCCTGCTTGAGCCACCCCTGCAGCAGCCTCTAAGTGCCTTGCTGAAGGATCATGGGGAGAGAATCCACGATAAATGATCCCCCCACCTCATGGTCCCAGCAGGCAGTCCTAGAGCTCATTTCTCCAAAGAAATGGAAAGTCTTTAACAAATTTGCATTTCTACCCCTTTGAGCCAGTAATGCCAGACTTGGCCTTGAAGGTTCCTGAAATGCCCTTGCAGAATCTTTCCTACTGTACCCTTAGGAAGCCCTTGACTTCTTTTTTAACGTATTTGCAACCACACCCTTCATGGCCACAGCTTTAAACATCTCTTTCTGGCCAAACTGTAAGCTTTTCAAAACTTTTTGTTCTGCTCCATTTTGGTCCTATAAACACGGTTAAAAGCAGTTATACCCATGCTATGGTCGGAATACTTTAATATCTTGAAATTTCCTTTACCAGATAAACTAGTCTACCATGTTTGAACTTGGCCTCCCACAAAGTAGGAGGGCTTGGACAAAATGCAACCAAATTCTTTGCCATGGCGTAGCAAGGATGACCTCTAGTCCAATTCCCAGTAGAGTTCTGATTTCCATCTGCAACCTCATCAGCATAGCCTTTACAGTCACACCAACTTCAGAGACAGGAACTTCTGACCCAGTGGCAACAGAAATGAAAACAAAGTCAAGGAGTACAAACACACAGGCAAAGCTTTAATTTGAAGGGTGTGACCTCGAGAAGAAGGGAGATAGCACTGAGAGACAGATCAGGCTGCTCCCCAAGTAAGCGCCACTGTTCCTGGAAGGTGAAGGGCAGTAACTGGAAACTTCTAGGCTTCACACTAGGTGGTCTAGCACAGGGCACTGTAAAATCTGGCAGGTGAATATCTCTGCAATTCATAAAAATACCTTACTTTTATCTTGGTGTTATTAGCCTTGAAGGGGGATGAAATAGGTTAGATTAATTTAGGGCTAATAAACCTTTATTACCAGGTCTTAGACGCTTCTTTAGTGATTAACATGCCTACTTGCAGAGCTGAGCAAGAATCTGACCCAAAGTTGAAGATAATAAAGGTGCCAGATACAAAATGAAGACAGAGATGCAAAGCTTTATTCTGCTTTTAGTTACCTGTCAGGCATCAGCAGGTCTAAGCGAAGAGTCAGTGTTTTTAGCAAAAGCAGCCTAAGTCCCTGTTATATATAACTGGGGGCTTGGGTTCATCCAGTTTTTGTGGTACTTTGAATGGGTCTGAGTTAGGACATCAGGGGTGTATCTGTCCTTTGTCCTTGTAGTGGTGACCATCAACATTCTTATCAGTTTTCTGGTCTTCTGAGCTTCCACCAAAATTACCTATTAAGCTCTATTAATTCTAGATTTTCTCTAGCCATTCCTCCAAACTTTTCCAAACTCTTCCTGTAAGCTAATTCCAAAGGCTTCTCTATACTGTCAGATCTATAGTAGTGGCAAAGACTGCCCCCCACTCTTTGGTTCAAATTTTCTATGTTAGTTTTTGTCACTATAATACCTGAGATAATCAGCTTAGAAGAAGAGAAGTTTGCTTTTGGCTCAGTTTTGAAGGTTCCAGTCCATGATGGATTGGCCCTATTGCTGTGGGCTTGTGATGGGGTAGAACACCATAGCAGGAGGGAGAACGAGGAAGAGACCAGGGTCCTACAGTCCTCTTCAGGGTCATGCTGCCAATGGCCTAAGACCACCCGCAAGGTCCCTCCTCCCAAAGGTTCCCAATAGCAGCACTTTGGAGAGCATTCAAGATTCAAACTATAGCCAAGAGGAACAGGCAGAGAGTGGGGAGGCAATGAAGAAGGACCTTGTAAGTAGAAGAAGTGTTCCCTATCCTGAGCCAGGGAAAGGCTTTGAGTATTCAAGGAAACCAAAGTCCAGTATGTGTCAATCAAGCACAGTAACTGAAAAAGTTGTTTGAGATAACATTAGCATTGGGTAGATCACATGGTTTATAGCACCAGTTAGGGATATTTTTTTTTCCATTTTGTCCCAAACACTCTCAGTGGTTTTTTTTTGTTGTTTTTTTTTTTTTTTTTTTTTT
>PVJS01003914.1:17553-36210 GCA_004027185.1 Glis glis | reverse complement strand
CCATGTGCGCCCCTCCCAAAGCTGTGCACTCAGTCGAAGAGGACGACCTTCCCAGAATAGAGGAGGACTGGTCTTCGGTCAAGGGTATACGAGTAGCTGCGCTCCCCTGCTAGAACCTCCAAACAAGCTTTCAAGGTCCACTCTCAGTGTTTTGAACAAAGGGTGTGACATGATATAATTTCCATTTTAAGAGGCCATCTGGCTACTCTATGAAGAAAGGATCAGAAGGGATTAGAGATGGGGGATTCAGAAGAACTATTGAAATAGTCCAGGCAAGAGATAACAGTGTCCTAGACTAGGGTGGCAGCAGTAGTAAATGGCATAAAATAAGTAGACTAGAAATATATTTGGAAGTAAACCCTTCAGGAACAGGTAGTGGCAGGAATATGAGAGATGATGGATCTGTCAAGGAAAACTCCCAGTTTCTGGCATAAGCATCTTCCCCGTTTTGTGCAATGAGGAAGAGAAGAGGAGGAGGAGACGGATTAAGGAAGCAGAGGAAGATTTCTCTGTCAAGAAATTCAAATGAAGCTGTTGAATGGCAATTGGATATACTGGTCTGAAGCTCAGCAGAGCAGAGTGGGTGAGATTTAAATGAAAGGCTCACCCACTTGGCATTGGCAGTAGGCTATGGAAGAAGGTTTGAGGTGTGTGAATGGTTGTGGTCTCATACAAGGGGTAATGGGTGTGGAGTATAGGCCAAGGATGGAAATGTGGGCTTGGAAAATGCAAGCAAGAACAAAAAGTTCTTGGGAGCCAAGAGGAATTGGTATCAGAATTTTTTTTTTTTTTGGTGTGATACTGGGATTGAACCCAGGAGCATTCTACCTCCATGCTACATCCCCCCACCCTTTTGTTTGTTTGTTTGGGGTTTTGTTTTGTTTTGTTTGGGGTTGGGTTTTTTTGTTTTGTTTTGTTTGGTTTGGTTTGGGGTTGGGGATTTTTTTTGTTTTGTTTTGTTTTGTTTTGTTTTGAAACAGGGTCTGGCTAGGTTGCTGAGACTCTCTCTACGTTGCTGAGTCTGGCCATGAAGTTGTGATCCTCCTGTCTCAGCCTCCCAAGTACTGGGATTACAGGCATGCACCAGCCACCGAGGCATGTCAGAATTTTAATGAATTTAAGAAAATAATTCTTCATATCTCATAATCCAACTCCAGGTTTATATGAGAATATGGGAATGTTTATACCTGTTCCATTTCCCCAAACCACAATTCAAGAAAGTAACATCTCTATGCCTATTTCCACATCACAAGTTAACTATTTTCAACTTTTACTAAAAGTTTCATCTCCCACTCAACAACTATTTTTCAGAAGAGAATGACATTTTTATCACTTTACAAGGTTTACTAGCCAAGCTATCTTGGGAGAGGAATACTTTCCAAATACCAAACTGTGACAAAGTGCTCACTAGTCCATGGCAAAATGAGAAAACCAGAACCATGGGACATATATATGTCAACAGAAGGTGACCTACTATCATTTCCTAGGAAAGATCCTCCTTTACTCTGAAATAATGCCAGTCCTATCTTTTAGTATTAAATGTTCCTTCTCTTATGAAATAATAGTGTATTAGGCAGTTTTTTTGGTATACAACAAAACTATATAACATAGAAAAAGAGGTTTATTTAGCTCATAGGTTTTGAAGCTGAAGGTCGAAACAGCATGTTACTGGTTCTAGTCAGGGCTTCCCTGGCTCCATCACCTCACGCTCATGCTGTCACGGTGGTAGAAGCTTGAAGAAGAGGGAGAAATTACAAGATGGGACAGGAAGCCAGACAGTGGAGTAGGGCCAGTAATGACTCCCTGAAAATCCCAACTCAACACTGACACACTAGGATCAAGCTTTCAACATGAACTTTTAGGGAACAAACCACATCTAAACTATAGCAAATGATGGCAGAATTTTTTTAAATTTTTGTACCAGGGATTGAACTCAGAGCTGTTCTACCTCTGAGCTATACCCCCAGCCCTTTTTCTTTGAATCAGAGTCTTACTAAGTTGCTAAGGCTGGCATCAAACTTGTGATCCTCCTGTCTCGGTCTCCCAAGTACTGGGATTACAGGCATTTTTTTTTTTTTAGTGTACTGGGTGTTGAACCAGAGGCATTCTACCTCTGAGCTACACCCCAGTCCTATTTTATATTTTATTTTGAAACAGGGTCTCACTAAGTTGTGGAGGGCTTTGCTAAGTTGCTGAGGCTGGCCGAGAACTTGCGATCCTCCCATCTCAGTCCCCCAAGTACTGGGATTACAGGCATGCACCACCATGCCTGGCAGGTGCAATTTGCTAAATGTCTGTTTTAGTCAACATTCTCACCGCTATGGCCCAAAATACTTGATGACCACAAGTTGGAGGAAGGAATATTTATTTGCTCATAGTTCTAGAGATTTCAGTCCATGTTAGACCAGCTTGTAAGCAGGAGCCATGGCAGCAGGTCCTCAGGGCATAATGGCGAGTAGCAGTGTAAAACGGGGAGAGAGAGAGAGACAGACACTGAGATTATGATAAGTTCATGGCAGCAAGGGAGAGAGAAGCAGGAAGCTATAGCAGCTGGCCCAGGAAAACACTGTCCCCAGCCATGTTTCCAAGGACCCTTCACCAGCAACCAACTCCAGCCCCTGAACATGGCAGCTTTGTGTAATGCACAAGGTCTGGGGAACATTATAAATCCAAGCCATAATGTCCTTACTAACACAAAATAAGAAATCAATAATCTTATGTATTACTCTAATTTTTTTTAAAAAATTTTACTAGTCTATAAAATCCAGGAAGAACCAGAGAGAACAAAGCATCATTGAGAAGCCCAGTACCCGTTCTCAGCTATGTTCATCCTATAGTTGAACAAACACTTCCATGACAATCGTGGATGTGCCTAAGAGTCACATTAGTGCCTGAGCAGACACTGCTAAATTCCATGGACATTTAGAGTTGTTTCCAGACAATTCAAAACCACAAATGTCAGGGTGCACTGACATTTGGCAAAACTGAGTCACTGTGCACAAAGTAAAGAAATTCCTGAACTTTAAGAGTTGTAAACTGGGCCCCGTGTAGCTGGTTTCTCTCTCGTGTTCTCTTCACCATGTTTAAATCTTGATTTGAACAAATCAACTATAAAAAGACTGTATTGACCATTGGAAATACTTGAATATGGTCTGTGTATTGCTACTAGGAGTTATTATTCATTTTGTAAGATGCATCAATTTCATTGTATTAGGAAAATATAATTTTCTAGAAATGCATACTGATATATTTGAGATGAAATGTATGATATTTGAGATTGCTTTAAAAAACTTTAGCAAAATAAAATAGATAAACCAAAAAACATGCTGTTAAGCATTATTACAACTTGGGGATGATGAAGATACATTTTAAAATTCTCTTTACTTTATGTATGTTTGAAATTTTTCACAGTTAGAAGATGGAAGGAAGGGAGGGAGGGAAGGAGGAATAAAGATTACCCTCCAACATCCTTATTATCATTTCATAATGATTTTAAATAGAAGGTGGATTAAGAGGGGGGAGCAATGTCTACTAATATTTGTGAACACCTACTTTGGGTTAGTCTCTGTGGTGTGGATGCACATGAAGGCACACAGTACACATGAGGTGGTTGTTACTACCACTATTGTAAAGCTGAGGAAAATTAGATTCAGGTTAAATCTATATTCCTACAGGGAAAACAGAAAGAGAACAAACTGGGCAATTAGTGCTATTTGAACTGAGGAAATTCATTTTTGCACAATTAAAAACCAAAAGAATTACATCAGTCCCCTCTTGTCTGAAGTTTCATTGTCTATGGTTTCAGTTACCTGTGGTTAACTTTGGTCTGAAAATAGTAAATGAAAAATTCCAGAAATACGTTTTAAATAAATTATAGTATATTGTTATAATTGTCCTATTTTATTATTGTGTTGTTAATTTCTTGCTGGGACTAATTTATAAATTAAACTTTAAGTATATATATATATACATATATGTATATATATATATATATATATATATATATATATATACATATATGTAGGAAAAAACGTAGTCTATACAGGGTTCAGTACTATCCGTGGTTTCAAGGATTCACTGGGGGTCTTGGAATATATCCTCTGTGGATAAGAGAGAACTAATGTATGTTAATACCTAACAGGCTGAGGAGCCAGCCCTGTCTCTGCCAGGATGGGGCAGCCACCTCCCCCAGGCCCTTCTGCTAACTGGCACTGGCAGCTCCCAGCAACCCTGACGAAGCTCCTTTCCTTTTCCCTGCCACTGAATATAGGAACAGGAATTCTGGCCTGGGACATATGAAAAGGAAAGACAGACTTGCCATCATCATACTCAGCAAAGGACAGGATGAAAACCATGAACCCATGTGGCTGACGCCCATGCCTGGCTGCACATGGTGGAGAGCCACTTCCCCCCACGATTTACTGAGGGCAGCAGATTCCATGGGCTCTTCCCACAAGCCTTCTATTCTGCACATCCGGGTCCTCTCTCTTACATATCACTTTCTTCACAGTTCATCCATACTCCAAAACAGCCAAGGGCTTCTAGAAGTCTATGATTAGCACAAAATAGAGGGTCAAGGGCAGGTGCAGAGCCAGACCACAAAGGCTCAAATCCTGGCCACTCAGGAGCTGCGGGGCCTGGGACCAGTTCATAACCCCTCTGTGCCTCAATTCCCTTCTTTTCCTTAAAAACAAGGGTAATCACAGGACTGCTAAGAGCTGAATGAGTTAGTTCAAGCAAAGCGCTTAGAATAGCACTAATCAAACACTTGACACTAGCATTATTATTCCTCTAGCCTGCCTTTATTTGGTTTCACCCTGGGCAACCTATTTTATTATTGATCCATAATTGCTGGCAGATCCCTGTCCCCTTTAATATTTGTCTTTATGGGATGCTCTTCTGGCATGCTCTCTCTGTGCATCCTCCCCCTCTGTCAAGGTCCAGCTGATGCCCTAACTTTTCCAGGGACTGGATGCTGAAACCTCCCAAATCCCCCCTTCTAATTCTATAGAGTTTAACAGTAGCTGCTTAGGAAATTAGTCAGTGAGCCATGGCTGCCTCAGGAAACAGGCAGCACCTCCAAAAGGCAACCAAAGAAGATTATTTACAGGGCGGTGGGCAGAGGTAAGGGAACCAAAACAAGGGATGTTGAGGCACCCAGACTAGCATCAGGGGAGGCAGTTATCTGCAGGACTGAAGGGTCAAGGGGAGAGTGGTCACTGGAAACCAGTGAGTACTATGGGAGAGGCCACACGAGTAGAAGAGATCACATGAGTTACGGCCTGAAAGTAGAGAAACATGACTGCCAGTGGAGAAAGCAGGTGCATAATATCCTAACCCCTAATCTCTTACGTGTACCACAGGCTCTTGCAGGTGACTTCTGCTGGCCAGACCTACTGGAGCCAGAGCCCAGGGAGAGGTCAGAGGGAAAGGATCTGGAGGGACAAATGGAGACTACCCAGCATGGTCAGGTTTGCAGCAAGCTAATCATCACTGGACTGGGAGCGATCTTGTATTCATCCTGTGGTCCCTCACATGTGTGGTCCCCATGAGTCAACATGGTGAAATGGAAGAAACACAGACTTTGAAATCCGAGACCCAGGTTAAAACCAAAACCCTGTTGTCTACCAGCTATATGATCTTATCAAAGTAATATAACCTCGCTGAATCTCTGATTCTCAGATATTTTTATTTGGGAAATGAGAACAAGCTCATCTCAATCCTAGGGTTGCTATGAGAATTAACTTAGAAACCTTCTTCCCTATGACTCTCTTCCCAACTACTCATAATCTCTTTAAGACCGAGGCTGAGAAAATAGAAGGAATGTTCATATCTGTTGATGGACAAGTAGTTTACATGAATCTAAAGTCATCCTAGGCAACTTAAAGACTGTATGGCCTTTGGCTTAAGCCGGTTTGTCTAATGAGAAAAGAGGAAAGATGTCTAAGGAGTCATAGATTTTTAGAACCTGGCAAATCAAAGTGTAGTCCAGCTGCATCGCCATCACCCGGGAGCCTGTTAGAAGTGCAGAATCTCAGGCTCGTCGCCCACGCCTTGACAGAAGCTGTATTTTAACAAGATCTCCAGGTGATCTGCCTGCACATTAACACTCAAGAAGTCCTGGGTTGGGGCTAAAGGGAACCCAAGGGATGTCTAGATTCTGGTTAAGCCACCTCATTTTCTATCTGAGAAAATTAATGTCCACAACTGTGTGAATTGGCCAAGGACACCGTGGAAGATATTGCCCATTAATTAATCCTACATGCATTTCCAACGGTCCTCCCTTGTTACTTTTCACTTTACAGGGTGAAAAAGTAAATATTTTCCAAGTCTCCCTTGCAGCTGGAAGTGGCCACATGACAGTTCTGGCCAGTGGCATCTGCAGGATGGTTTCTTGAAAACCTTCTGCTTGGTAAAGTGGGGCGGGCAGGCAGGAGGCACCCCTTCCCTATTTGTCCTGCCTGAGAGGAGACAGGGGGTCTGGAGCAGAGGTGGGCATCTTATGGTGATAAAGGCACAAGCCTGATGATAAGACAGCCACATGCTAAGGGTGGTGGAAGGGAAAACATGGGGAACCTGGTCCTGGATGGCAACTAAGCTAAGCTCAATCAAGGAAGCACCTTCCTACCTTCAGCCTTCTTGCTTTATTAAGAAAGTACATAAGTAAGGCGATCAATCAATCAATCACTCTTTGTGTAAGACACCACTGGTCAAGTTTGCTGTTACTTGCAGCCAAACCCACCCCACATGATGTCATATAACTAGCTGGCAGGTGGCTAAGCCAACCTTAGGTCTCAGGGCCCAGAGATCTTTTTCTATGCCTCCTTCATTAAGTCAGAGAAATCTCCCATACTAAATTTTTATAAGCAAATAGAATCTAGAAGTGCTAATGTGAGGATGCATCTGTGCATAGGATGGGAAGAGAGGTGTTTTATAAACTCTTTCAAAGCTGAAAATATCTTTTTGTTTTGTTTTGTTTTGGCCATGCTGGGAATTGAGCCCAGGAGTGCTCTACCAACTGAGCTACATCCCCAGCCCTTTTTACTTTTTATTGTGATACAGGGTTTTGCTAAGTTGCCTAGGCTGGCCTTGAACTTGCCATCCTCCTGCCTCAGCCTTCTGAGCAGCTGAGATTACAGGTGTGTGCCACCACACCTTGCTAAAAATTGTATATTGAGGGCAGATATCAGGTTCAGTCTACAAACTGCAAGTAGATGTTTACCCAACCTTTAGAAAGGGAGACAAGTAGTCAGGCACAAAGAGTGAAAAGTCGGATGTCCACCTTAATATGTGGAAGCTAGAGAGAAGGAGATTTAGAAGGGACTCCAAACAAAGAAGGTGAAAGCTTTAGATAAACAAAGAAGATGACCTAACTGAGGGAGTTGGGAGGAGGGTGGAGGGTAACACACTAAAGCGCATGAGGAATATATCCAAACTTATAAAACTCAAATCACTGTGCAAAGCACTAAAGGGAGGGAATGGGGAGGGAATGGGGTGGGATTTGAGGGAGGGCTAAATGGGCAATGTGTGCATGTATGACTCTTCTAACCTGACACCTATTAAATGTATAATTACAATGCACCAATAAAAAAAATAAAAAATAAATAAATTAAAAAAAGGGAGACAATGAGTACAAGAGAGGATGAAGAGCAGACAAATCTCCATTTCATCAAAGAACCTCCATTGGCCATTTGTGAACCATGCATAATTGATATATAAAATTAAAATAAATGTTAGGCACAATCCTAACTAGTGATGCTACACCAAATGTCATGTTGATTCATCATTGTCTATAGATTCTATTAATATGGATTCATGGAGGTAGAAAACTGCATGTTTATCTAAACAAGGGTTGCTGATCCCAACATACTTCTAAAAAAAAAATCAACTACATAAATGGGCTAGAGCCAGGCATAGTGGTCCATGCTTATAATCTCAGTACTTGGGAGGCTGGAACAGGAGGATTGCAGGTTTGAGGCCAGCCTCAGCAACCTAGCAAGACCCTCAGCAACTTAGTGATATTCTGTTTCAAAATAAAAAGGGCTGGGAGTGTAGCTCATAGGTATAATGCCTCTGGGTTCAATCCCCAGTACCAAAAAATAAAAAATAATCCATGGGCTAAAATTCATTAAGACAGAGAACTCACAAGAGTAATGAAAGTGATAGTGCACCCAGAAACTAGAAAGACTGCTCCCTCCCAGAAGCTGGACGGCGTGCTGGAGAAATGCATTCTGGCTGAGTCCACATTCAATTCTGAACAGTACGGCTCGGGACCGGGGAGCAGGACAGATGTGTCTCCTTGTCTTGCACAGAAGGCTTCTGAGGAGCTGAGGAGGGTCTTGTCTGGACCCCCACCAAACTATCCTACCATTTTCAAGAGAGTAAAATATGAGCTATCAGACACTGCGCACTCATAACAATCTGGTTTTTGTAAATCTACATTTACAGAGCAAATCTAAATCCTTGCTGGAGTCTCGTCATGTTGGCTCTGTCCCCTATTTCACAGATTAGAAAATTGGGAAACTTCCTCAAGATCACATACCAACAAGTAGAAAGAATAAAATCCATAGGCCCCTGTCAGATCTTACAGAGACTCATTGTGATGGTTTCCCAGGTTTCAGCCACCCTGGCCAGGCCCCAACACACCGCTGGTTCCCCACCGTGCTGACCTCTTATTCTGATCTCAATTCAAGTTACTTGCTGAAGAAATCACTGCCTCAGGCCCTACTCCAGACCAGGTGTCCTTTATGAGTTCCTAGGATGCTGTGTGCTTCCTGGCACTTACAGCTATCATTAACTAATCAACTGATTGAAAGAGCAATTACATAGATTAGATAATGATTTGTTGGCCCTCTGATATTGGCACCAAGGAGCTTTGTGTTGTATTGGGTGAAATGGTGTCTTTGACCACTCAATAATCTCCATTAGCTTCCCCAACAGTCCACCCCAAATAATTTTGCAATACAACTCACCATCAAGAGGGGTCTCTATGCCACTCGCTTTGTCTCTTAAAATCAGATTGCAGTCCTAATCCCCTCACATCTAGAAACTTTAGGTCCATTTTTTAATGTCTTTTACCCTGATGAATGTGAAGCTCCATGAGGGCATGGACTATGTCTCATCCACCCTTGAATCCCAGTACCTAACACAGTACTTAGCATATGGTAAGCAACAAGAAATTTGCTGAGTAAATAAATGGATAAATGAATGAACTGATGACTTAGGACTCCCAGGTTAGTGCTCGTCTACCATACCCGTGGAATTAAGAATCCATTGAGCCTGGCCTTTTTGCATTTTCAAATTATACTGTAACAGTCACCACCAGTGGCAAGTGGCCTGGGCAGCTGCCCTGCAGCCTCCCCCAGTCTTGTTCTTATAATGATCGGGGTGTCACTGGTCCTGCCAGAGGGAAAGGAAAACTAAAGGACTGGGACCTCAGTTTTGTCACTTAAAAGCAAAGTTCAAAGTGTCAGATTAAACCTGGATGGCATAAGAAGACAGTGGCTTTCCCTTGTTTATTTTGAGGAAGAACAGAGACATTTTGGCAGCCAAATCCCCAAACCAAGACAGAATCATGAAGCCATTCCCAGGTGTCTTGCCATTCATGGCTCGTGAGTCTCCTTCTCAGTTGCCACTGAGTCTGGCCCCAGCCTCTGCAAAGGCAAATGTTTACATTAAGTGCCCATTTTCTGGGAGGGGCCAGGTCACAACAGATCCAAAACGCTCACCTGTGGTGCATGGACCCTTTCCTTCTTTACAACACGAACACTTATAATAAACCTACTGACAACTGGAACCCACCCCTCGCCCTAACATCACCAACCAGCACAAACTGCCCAAGATTTCTCATATACGTTCAGGGGTACAGGGTTTCCTGAAGCCCATTTATGGAACTATGCCCATGAGCTCCAAATTAAGAACTACCATAAACATGATGGAGAATTAAAAACCTGAAATGTCTAGACTTTTTTATGCACCCTTGCAGGAAGTCAAGGTGGGGATGGATGGGATGAATAAGAAAAAGAGTCTGTAAATATTCTTTTTATTCATGTCCTGTTTGTTCATAGAAATTTGGCAGAAAGGCAGATCTACACAGTATTGTCTTTATTAATGTGAAGTAATTTTGTTATTTTAGGGATATTAATAATTGATTATATAGAATTTAGTATGCTCATGAAATAATCATGTTTGGTAAATTTAAAGGTATAATCTTGGAGACAACTAAATATTTACTACTCAAATTTCCTTCAAAAACATATTTGTTGTGGGGTATTGAAACTGCTGGCTTCTTAAAAATCTAGGTTGTTTTTAATGTTTTATAAGAAGTACCCCAAAACTGAACACTCTTTACTTAAATAAGGAACTATACTTTTGTTTTCAAATCCTTTGTTCATATGTGTAAGAGGTGGGCAGCTTTTTTTTTCTCTCTCAACACTCTTAGACTGGTTCTATCTCCTGTCTAATTAGTCACTTGGGGAGGTAGGATTATAGACATACAAGATGCTCCGACTATCACAGTGTCTGGCCATTTAACAAGTTGTACCAGCAGTTTCTGCTGTCACCTGGCCAGGCTTGTGATGGCCAGTTTTGTTGTGAATCTCAGTAATAATATCTCTACTTGAGGGATGGCTCTTCTTCTCTTAAGTTCCAGAAAGCACTTTGATTGTTGCTTTGCAAAAATATGCACTATTTTGTTGGCTGTTCTGACCATGCACTAATATCACTAATATCAAATTAAAGTTCCACTGCTCTGTTTCTGTGCCTTTTCACACAAGATCATTTTTCACTTCAATGTCAAATTATAGTGTAATATTTTTTAGGACCTTTTAAATGGCAGTTGAACTCAATACCTACCATTCTAGCGATGCACTTAATTCAGTTGAAGGGATGACTGTATGAACTGCTATGACTAAGTTTTGACATTATTAACAACTGGAAAATGTGCATTGTAGAATGACTTAACCAAAGTTACAACTCCCTAACCCTAGTACCCTTTCTTAATGTTCTAGCAGACCAGTAGTCATAACTAAGATGAAGAGGAAAATCATTCCAATTAATAGGATAATGGTAAAATGAATAGTCCTCTTTCTGTAATGTTCTCACTTGCTCTGTTTTTAGGTGAGGGACTCAAAGCTCTATTTCTCACCTCCTCACCTGCAGCATATGGTGTTTCTTTACTATGGCCTTTATGTAATATTCCACTGCATCCCTTTTTCCCTCCATCAATTTGTCTCTTTTTCTCCTCTAATGACTTGGAAGTAAAAGCAAGTGACTGACTCCTATTTTATCCATCAAAGCTGGTGCCATGACTTTGAGTTTAAGACAAAATTTCTTCCTCTAATTTTTATCACGATTCCCCATACCAACTGCATTGAGTAGTAGAGAGGGGAAGAGACTATGATTTTTCAGATACAGAACTGGAAGGAAAAAAAGTGAAAGTAGGAAAGCCACCCAGCCTCCCAAACTTGTATTTAATCTCTGACTTCAAGCCCCCTGTGGGAAAAGCCATTCCCACAAATAGAAGGGAACAGTTCCTGAGACTCCCCAAAAGTGTCTCTTACCACAGGCTAACCTACAGGGTGGAAAGGACTTATTGTGGACTCCTAGAAGTTGAAGCCTGCTTATATGTGTTCAGTTCAGTATGTACTCATTACGAGACTATGCATGAAGCACACTGGGTTGGGTGCTGTTGGATACTCAAGGATAAAAGTCATGATCCTGTCCTCCACTGACTCCATTCAGAGGTGAGGGAAGAGACCAGGAGAAGGGACTTCATCTTGTGACTCAATGACAGTTACAGGTTCCAGATCCCTATGCATACACAAGATCCTGCAAGTAACTTACTGGGGTTTATATAGTTATTGGATATAAGAGGAGTCACTCATGTCTGCATCCCATAACCATAAAACTAGCCACAAAACTCACATAGGTGAGTGTTTTTCTCATGGTTGGTTCTACCCAAGTATAGAGACTGAGCCAGTTTCAAGAGGAAACAATGTCCTACTTATGGCATTCAAGTTTTCCTAACAGCTGCTAAAGAAGCTCCTCAGTCCTGGCCCTCAGATATGGAGTTCTGACTTCCCACCAGGAGTCAGTAGTGAGGATTCTCCAGAAGGCACACCAGCAGGGCCCCTATTCAAGTAACCCAAGGCCCTCCTTGCTGGGCTTGCCTGCAATCCTTCCTACTGCCTTCCCACCCTCCCCTGGGCTCAGCTTGCACAGCTCCTGGGCGAGACCACTGGAACCTCCCTTGACCATCAGCCCCTTGGGAAGAAGGGCTTTCCTGCCAGGGAAGTCTCTGGCCAGGACGAAGGCTGTAAGGAGTTTTCTGGCACTTGTGAGTTGGACAGTGGTCAGGGATTTTCCAGGCTCTTACCATTCTGGAAAAGCAGCAGAGTTTTCATTTAAAGTCAGGATGTTGGAGTGTCACTGCAGCGCTGGGGTCTGACAGGTGGGACCAGAGCCCTGGCTTGGTGGAGCCTGAGTCCTGTGTCACTTAAGGACAGAGACACCCAGGCTTCTTCCCCATATTAACTTGAGAATATGAATATGGGGCTTTTTTATTATATTCCCCATATCCTCTCTTGGGAACAGGGACAGAGTCCTGGTCTTAGGTTTTCTTTCTGACCCACAGGCCTAGGGCCACAAGGAGATTGTTGAAGCCACATGCAGCCATTTTCTCTCATTTGTTATTCCTCTCCTCGGATGTTGGCAAAGGGATATAATAAGGCAGGGAGGCTCAAACACAGCCTCATTTGGAGCAGTACAACCAACAGCAACAGTAAGAATATGGAGTGCTTTTTAGCTAAAAGGGCTTTCATCTTTGCCATTATATTAACTTGATCTTCATTTAATCCCCCCACCAGATGAATCAGAATGCACAGTGTTTAACTGAAAATTATTTAAAGATGGGACTATTTACAGAGATAACTCAGAGTCCAATCAGGAAAACAGAAACACACAAACTATTTTAATAAAGTGATTTAAACATAAAGAATTAACTTAAAAGGTTTGGAGATCTTTACATGAAGTATCTAAAGTAATCAAATGAGATGGGAGGCTGAGACAGGAGGGTCGCAGGTTCTAGGCCAGCCTCAACAACTTAGCGAGGCCCTCAGCAACTTAATGAGACCCTTTTTCAAAATAAAAAATAAAATAGGGCTGGGGTGTAGCTCATAGGGAGAGTGCCCAAGGGTTCAATGCCCAGTGCCACATGCACAAAAAAAAAAGAAAGAATAACAAAGTAATCAAAGTAGTAGGTACAGAAAGTAGAAGGGTGGGTACCAGGGGCAGACGGATGGAAAATGGGCAGTGGCTGTTTAATTGGGTACAGAGGTTCAGTTGTGCAAGATGAACAAGTTCTGGAGATTAATTGCACAACAACATGAATATACTTAACACTACTGAACAGTGCACTTAAAAATGATTAAGAGTCCATTTTTCTTACATGTTTTTCACCACAATAAAAAGAAAAAGGAAAGGACTAGCAATCTGAATACAGGAAAGAGAATTCACACAAATAACCCTGAAAAGTAACTGTGATGAAACAGATGGCGCTCCTGACCAGAAGCAGAGGGAAGAGCCTGGGGCACTGGAGCCCTCAGAGGGGATTGCGCATGTGAGGCTCAGACCTCCAAAGAAGGGGTACTGCCGGCTGCCACTGCTCTCATTTAACTTGAGAGCAACTGCTACAGTGCTTGAGAGCAAGCACCCTGAGGATCGCTCTGGAGAGCCAGAAAAACACCAGAGGCTGCTGCAGGGAAGAGGCTGTTGCTGAGGGGACTCTAACAGGAAGAGCAAGCAAAGAGAAGAAGGGAGCCCTCCTCCTGCTGCAGCCTTGCTCACTCCTTACAGCACCCTGTACTGGCAGATCTGACAGGGGTGCCAGAAAGGGGGATGTCATTTGCAAAGTTCCCAATCTAGTACCAAAGAGCAGGGCAGAGGGGGGTGGTTAAGGTGCTGAGTTGTATTAACAATGAAGGCAAAAGATGTAGGCAGGGTTAGGGGAATGGTAAAACAACCAGCCAGTGGGAAAAGCAGGAAGCAGTTAGCACCCCGAGCCTAAGAGGCAAGAGGAAGGAATGATATTAAGGAGCCTTAGCAGGACCTCGGCTGTGGGAGCGGGGCTGCTCCAGAGGAGGAGCTGTGGCCATCTGACTAAATCATGACCAATCAAGGTAAGAACTGGGCAGGGGTGGGGAATAAACTCCCTGACCACTCTCTCCTCCCACATGCTGATCTGCCCCAGCTTGGCCAAGCCAAACTTGAAGCCAGGGAACAACATGTTTAACATTTATTTAATAAAAATAGAATGCACTATGTACCTTTATCTGCATCTTCATTTCCCTGCCCAAGGGCAGCAATGACAACAACAACAAAATTGAAATTCCTCCAAGTTTTAATATGCATCATCTCATTCTTTCTCAAAGGTTTACCAATAACTTGGCATGAAGGAAATTTGTTTTCATTTTAATCATGAAAAATTGGTGAGTTTTGTTGAATTTATATGCCACTAAAAGTGCTCATAATTGATTTTTGCAAATAATTGAAATATAAAGAGTGTATTAAATGTTTATTGCCTGCTTTTCTTACAAATTGTTGAGAAAATGTTTTGGTTTCAGATTCCTCCTCTAAAATGGAAATGATGATAATATACATCTCAAAAGATTGTAGTAGGGATTAAATGAGGAAAAAAATAGGTAAAAGTACCGCAGAAAGATAGATTCTTATTTTCTATTACCTCCAGCTCTCCCCAAATCTGAGTGCTCTTTTTTTTTTTTTGGTACTGGGGATTGAACCCAGGGGTATTCTACCTCTGAGATGCACCCCCAGCCCTATTTTTTTTTATTCTTTATTATTGAAACAGGGTCTCACTAAGTTGCAGAGGGCCTAACTAAGTAGCTGAGACTGGCTGTGAACCTGTGATCCTCCTGTCTCAGTCTCCCAAGTACTGGGATTAGCGTGCACCACCACACCCGGCTGTGAGTGCTCTTTAAAGTGCTACCATCCCTGTCCTCCCATCACCTCATCACCACTATCACCGTCATCATCACCGCCATAATGGCCGTCACCTCCATCATCACTACCATCTTCATGATCACCAGAATCGTCGTTGTCACCTCATCTTCACTAACACCATTATCTTTTCTATAGGCCCTAAATTTCCCTCCCCTGGGCACCTTCAAAATTTTATGGAGCAGTAAACTCTCTTGGAGGGAGAGGGGAGATAGGATTCAGAGTCAGCGAGAAGGGTGGGAATGCTGGCTTTGCCACTGACTAATTGTAGGCTCCTTCTGAGATTCCCAGTTTTTTATTAAAAAGGAATACCTACCTACTCCTGTTGATTATTTTCCCTTTGCCCCTCCAAATCTACCCTCTGTCTTTGCTGTCCTGCAAGGATGACCTTTATAGACTGAATCACCTACTCTCCCTTGTATGTGTGTATGTTTACAAGAATACTGATAGAAGGGATGGAAATATATATACCAAGCTTAAGTTATCTGACTTAAGAAAGCAAGGGTGGTAATGGTAGTGGAAACATTAGGTAAGTAAGAAAAAATAAAATAAAATTAAAAATATTTACATCTAAAAATATTATGATGAGTAAAAGAAATGATATATAAATAACCATACCTATCATTTGCATAAAAGTCTTGAAAATACAAAGGAATCTGTAGTGATAGAAAGCAGATCAGTGGTTACCTTGGGCTGAAAGAGGAAGGAGAGACAACATTAGGGTATGAGGGAACTTCCTGGAAGAATGGAAATATGTGTTGTTTTGATTATGGTAGCAATTACAAGATGAATACATTTGTAAAAATTCAACTATTTGTACAACTACCTGTTCCTAAATGGGTACAGTTCATTATATGTAAATTATACCTCAATAAAGTTATTCATGGCATAATATAAATGGAAGCTATATATCATGGAATTCTAACTGTGATATTACTGGAAATCTGTGCTACCTGAATATACACATGGCATGGACCAGTGCACACATCAGCTGGGTTCACAGATGCCTGTTTTATAAGCAACAATCAGAAAACAATCAGAAAAGAAATGAGCTAGAGAAGGCCTCTGAAGACAGGGCCTACCCAGCAATACTAAACTCTTGATGAAGTTGCTCTTTACAGAAATAAGTTTTAGGAGTATTGAGAGGAACAAAAGGAAACAAAACTGTCTATAGGATCCTGATGGGGTCTCGTTTTAAAATAAAAAGAGTTTCATGCAATGGATTTTCATGTAAGGCTTAAAGGGAGAAAGAGAATACTCTCAATGCCATGTGGTCAAGTAAGTTTTCTAACCTTTCCAACTCCAATTCTTTACTTTATAAACTAAAACTAATACTAGCTTTCGAATGCCAAGTTTTTTAAGACCCCAAATGCTGTTGAGAGATACTTCCAAAGACATGAAACATCTATTGATTTAAACATAAAATGTGTTTGGCTCATCAGCCTTGTGCTAATTGTTCAGCACATTTAAAACAACATAATTAGCTCCCTGAACTTAGAGAGCTAAGCAGAGCCCATCCTCTTCATGCTAGCCCCATGGCTATCACACTAGCTGCACCCCAGAGGCATCTGCAGAACTTTTATGAATACAGATTCCTGAGCCCAGCCCTTGGATTTAGGACTCGTGGGCCTGGGATGCAGCCCAGAGAGCTGTGCCAGTTCTACAGTGACCTGGACAATCAGCTCCTGCTGGGGACCACTCTGTGAAACCCTGCCATGATATTTTGAGGTAACCCAAGCATTCCAACATAGTCCTCTCAGAGCACTCTTTCCATTTTCTGGTGTAAGATAAGTTTGTGTGATATTCTTTCAGCAGCAGCTCCAACTCCATGGTCTCAAGATTTTAAAGACATACAAAGCAGTTCCATTCCCAACTGAGATTAGACACACCTGAAAGAGGGAAAGAAGATAGACAGGATAATGTGGTACATCATTCTATGTTTCCATTAGAAGGGTCTAGTTTGAAACATTATTATTTTGTCTATACTTTTCTACTTCCTAAGCACTATATTGGAGTTTCTTAACCAACAGTAACTTGACAAAATAAAGGTACAAGAAATAAGATAACTTCCTGACCTGCTTGTGACAGACCCACTTACACCTGCCTTGAGACCTAGGCTTCTTAGGAGCAAGAAAAATTGGCTCTTCATTCTTTAAAAAAAATATATTTATTGTCTGTGGACTATGTACAAGTTATGTCCCAGGTGATGGGGACAAAGCAATGAGTGGAACAGACAAGGCTCCTTCCATTCTTGGCTGACAGTCTAGCTAGAATACACAAGTAAAAAACAACAATAAGAAGGTAATGTCAGAGTATCACAAAAGTAATACAAGTAATTAAAAATATGTTGCTATACAATGAATGCTGGTGAGGCTACAGGGAAAAGGAACTTTTATACACTGTTGGTGAGAATGTAAATTAGAACAGCTACTGTGGAAATCAGTATGGAGGCTCCTCAAAAAATCTAAAAATAGAACTACCATATGATCCAGCTAGATCACTCCTCAGCATTTATCTGAAAAAATTAAAGTCCATACACTTTAGAGATTCATGCATACCCATGTTTATCACAGTACAATTCACAATAGTTAAGTTATTGAACTAGCTTAGGTGTCTACCACAGATGAATAGATAAATAAATGTGACATATATGTGTATATATACATATATAAATGTTGCATATATATATATATATATATATATATATATATATAAAATGGAATATTATTCAGTCAGCCATAAAAAAGAATTAAATTATGTCATTTGTAGGAAAGTAGATAGAACTGGAGATCATTGTGTTAAGTGAAATAAGCCAGACTCAGAAAGTTAAGTATCATATGTTTCCTCTCATATGGGGAAGGTATGGGGGGTGGGGAAGGTTGTCATAAATGTAGAAGGGAGACTAGTAGTGTAGAGGAAGGGATCAAAGGGAGATGGGAAAAGGGAGGACAAGAGAACGTACTAAAGAGTGAAACTGATCAAATTATGTTATATGCGTGTACAAATATGCCACGATAAAACCACTATTCTGTATAATTAGTAATAATCAATAAAAAAGATCTTTAAGACAAAAAATATGTGTTATAAGGACTAAAAGGCAGAGTCATAGAGGGATAAGTACTACATGAATTCACTATATGAGATATTTAGAACTGTCAAACACAGAGATAGGGGAAGGGGAAATGAGGAGTTGCTATTCAATAGGTATAAAGTTTCAGTTAAGCAAGACAAGCTAGAGATCGCTGTACAACACTGTGTCTATTGTAAACAAAACTGTATTGTATACTTTAAATTTTTTTAGAGTAGATCTCACTTTCACTGTTCTTACCACAGTAGACATTTTTTCTTAATTAAAATAAATTTTTAAAAAGTGAAGGCCAGGGCCGGGCGTGGTGGTGCACGCTTGTAATCCCAGTACTATGGGAGGCGGAGACCGGAGGATCCGGGTTCATGGCCGGCCTTAGCTCTCTCTCTCTCTCTCTCTCTCTCTCTCTCTCTCTCTCCCTGTCTCTCTCTCTACTTAGTGAGGCCCTCCGCAACTTCGTGAGACCCGGTTTCAAACTAAAGTATAAAAAATAGCGCTGGGGGTGTAGCGCGGAGATAGAATGCCCCTGGGTTCAATCCCCGGTACCGCAAAAAAAA